>JAMFLL010000549.1:0-32753 GCA_027475725.1 Pythium rhizo-oryzae
CCTCTGCTCTGACGCAGGGCGCGTCAGAAACGTCCGTTTTACATTAGGGTTGGCTCGGCCCACAATATGGTCCGGCCCACAATATGACCCAGACGGATATGGCCCTGTGATTCGCGTGCTCCCAAAGGCACGATACCGTATGGATACAACACGCACCTGGGAGCGCCTTTTCCCAACCGCAACCAGGTGGAGGTGAACTGCAAGGATTGCGCCAACCAGATTGTGAACCAAATGATGAACGACTCGCGTTTCCTCGCTCACTCTCCAGTTGTCGCCTCGTCTCTCGCGTCCCCCAAGAGCCATGACCGCACTCCCATCGCTTACGCTCACGTACTTCGACATGCCCGGCCGAGCCGAGGTCATTCGCGCGACACTCAACTTGGCCGGGGTGCCGTTCCACGACGAAAGGCTCTCGCCTTCGCAATGCGCCGATAGGAAGCCGACGTTCCCGTACGGCAAAGTGCCCGTGCTAACCGTGGATGGGGAGATCGTCGCGGAGACGCAAGCAGTTTTGCGCTACGTGGGACGGCTCACCGGCACGTACCCACCAGCGACGGCCCCCATCGCGTGCGCGCTCGTGGATGAGATCCTCGATTCTTTCGACGACCTCTTTGAGCGCATCTTGCTGCCAACGCTGGAGGAACAGGACCGCGCAAAGAGCAAGTTGATGCGAGATGAACTCACCAAAGAGTCGCTCCCACAGGCGCTGGCTCGAATCGATGCGCGCCTTCAGACTGCCGACAAGATGGAATTCTTCGCGGGTCACGCGTCCAAAGTGTTCGTTCACCACGTCCTCGCGTCTATATACGTCGACTACCTCACGGCGGAGCTCAGCGACCACCTACCGACCACGTTCATGGACGCGTTCCCTGCGATGCAAGACGCCCACAAGCAAGTGGAAGCTTATCCCCGCGGAGATCAATCCGGGACCGGTCGACCTGCCACCGCACGTACTGGCGCACCGATTGCGCGACCGCAACGCATCAAGTTATCGTACTTCGATGGCCGGACGCGCGGAGCCAGTGCG
This sequence comes from Pythium rhizo-oryzae, assembly GCA_027475725.1. Lineage (NCBI taxonomy): Eukaryota > Oomycota > Peronosporomycetes > Pythiales > Pythiaceae > Pythium > Pythium rhizo-oryzae. Next base: position 1,028 of record JAMFLL010000549.1, read on the forward strand.
ACTGGCGCTCCACGTTGGTGGCGTGGCGTTCGCGGACGACCGCGTCTCGTACCTTCAGTATCTCGACCGCAAGGCGTCCCTGCTGAATGGGAACTTGCCGGTTCTCGACGTCGACGGCACCGCGCTCGCGCAGTCAGCCGCGATTCTACGCTACGCCGGGACTATCGCGGGATTGTACCCGGCCCAAGACCCGCTGCTCGCGGCCAAAATCGACGAAGTGCTGAGCCACATCAGCGAACTCTACTACGCGTTCGATCCGTGGTTTGCTGAATCCGACGCCGCTAAGAAGCAGGCGCTCGGCGAGACGCTCGCCGCCACGACGGTCAAGGCGTCGCTGACGTCGCTGGACGCGCGTATCAGCAAATGGAAGCGCGACGGCAAGGCATCGCCGTTTGCGATGAGCGGAGACGGGCCGACGATCGCCGACTTGTCGATCTTCGTGCTGATGCAGTTCCTACAAACTGACTTTGCGGGTGGAGACTCCCCGGATCGCGAAGGCACTGACGCGCGAGTGCGAGCAGCTGACGCAGATCCTGGACGCTGTGGCGGCACTGCCCCGGGTCATCGACTGGTATGCCACGCGTGTGGTGGCGGTCGCGTGAGCTGAGCGAAGCTGAGTCCCCACACCTCGTTTTCGTGCTTGTCATGCATACTTATACTCAACTTAGCATAAAAAATGGGAACCCCAGTGCACAGTACGATCCAGCAACCTGAACGAACAGGATGTTAGTAGGAGAGATGCCGGGTGCGGAAACGCATTGCGATGTTTCATTGCTGGTACGTTCGGTTGGCTACTAGGTAGTGAACTTCTCAGCAAACATTTTGTTGGAAAACCCACGCGGAATGCGCGTACCGCTTCTGGCCTCAAATGGGTCCAAACGATCGCTTGGCACCGGTGCGGAGGAGAAGCGGAAGCCGTTTCGTCGCTCTCATCGACCTCAACGAAGAGCAACGCCGGAATGTGTGGCGACGGAGCACGAATGCTTGTTGCCTGCCTGCCGTCCGCTCCTCCTCCATGGGAGCACCGTCCTCTCACAGCCTTCCTCGAGGACGGTGCAGGGGGATCCGAAATTTCGTTGGTGGCCACCGGTGGCCTCTGTGAGCTGCTCACTTCGCTATTCCCCTCCAAGTGACCACTTACAAGCCTTCCTCTTATCCAAGCCATGGCAACCGTCCCAGCACTCCAACTCACGTACTTTGACGTTCCCGGTCGCGCCGAAGCCATCCGCAAGACGCTCTCGATCGCGAACCTCCCGTTTGCCGATACGCGCATCTCCCAAGAGATGTTCCGCGACCAGAAGGCCTCGTTCCCGTACGGCGCCGTGCCCGTGCTCGACGTCGACGGCGAGCGCTTCGCCGAGATGCAGGCCATTTTGCGCTATGCCGGCCGGCTTGCAGGGCTGTACCCCCTGCCAGGCGAGCCTGTTGCCGCCGCGCTGGTCGACGAAGTGCTCGACGCGTTCGAAGACCTCTTTACGCGTGTCATAATCCCCAGTATGATGGAGAAGGGTGCGGAGCAGAAGAAGCAAATGCGGCTCGAGCTGCTCGAGGGCCCATTGCCCCAGGCGCTGCGCCAGTTGGACACGCGCTTGGGCGAGATCGCGACGAACTCGCTCTTCCAGGCGGAGCCAGTGTGCGTGTTCGTCCACGACGTGCTGGTCTGGGACTTAGTCGAGTGGATGCGGTCGGGTACGCTGGACCACATCCCGACCTCGCTCATTGACGGCTTCAAGACGATGGTCGCGATTCACGGCAAGGTCGATTCGATCAAGAGCTCCAACCAACTGGGTGGTCGCCCGGTGACACTCGCGACGCCAATTGCACCGTCCGGTCCGCTTCCGAAGAAGCTCAAGCTGACGTACTTTGACATGCCCGGCCGCGCCGAGCCAATCCGGCTTGCGCTCCACCTGGGCGGCGTCGAGTTCGAGGACGAGCGGCTCTCGTACGAGCAGTTCCTCGAGCGTAAGCACGCGCTCCCATACGGGCATCTCCCCGTCATGGCGATCGATGGGACGACTTTGGCGCAGTCCACGGCGATTCTTCGCTACGCCGGGTCGCTCGCGGGGCTTTACCCGACACGGGTCGAGGACGCGCTCGCGGCGATGCGTATCGACGAAGTGCTCAGCCATGTCAGCGAGCTCTTCTACTCTTTGGACCCGTGGTTCGCCGAGCAGGATCCAGAGAAGCGTAGCGCGCTGGGCGCGTTGCTCTCCGCCGAGACCATTCCGCGTTCGCTCGCGAGTCTCGACGCGCGCCTTGCGGGGTGGAAGGGGGACAAGCCTGCCGGGCCATTCATCGGTGGCGACAAGGCGACGATTGCGGACCTCGTGGTGTTCGTGCTGATGCAGTTCCTCGAGTTCGAGTTCTTCCCGGCCGGCACGCCCCACGACACGGCAGCCAAACCCACGGATGCGTACGCGGATTTGGTGGACGTGACGGATGCCGTGGGATCGCTCCCACGCATCGCTGAGTGGTACGCGCGCCACGGCGAGCCGACCGCGTAGAGCCGCCTCTTCGTCTGGATCTGGCAACGCCCAGGTCTCGCTGGCTGTGACGAACGCCCCAACGCCATAGCTTCCTTCCCACCACCGCAAACATTGCATTTCCTTCTACAGTTTGTTCGAGCTCTAAGCCACCCCCCTGATATATAAAAGTAGAAGAAGAATCAAATAACAGTCTCAATCAAAACATCAAATGGTTGAATCAAAAATATGGGGCATAACAGGTATATACGGTTTCTTGCGCGGCTTAGAGCTCGAACAAACTGTACATTTCCTTACTGCTTAGGGTTGGTGAAGCTAATCATTGCACTTCAACTTCAACGATGCGTACTTGAACATCTGTGAATTATAATGAGGTGATTACGTGATGCGATCTCCAGGAGCATCCCACTCTGACGAGCGACCTGGTCAGCACCACCCGTCCATCCACCTCCTTCTCCCTCCCCACTGACACAACGCAACTCACCACCACACGCGCACAATCTTTCCAAACAACTCCTACTAATAACGAGCATGGCGGCCGGCACACCCGCGCTCAAGCTCACGTACTTCGACCTGGACGGCCGCGCGGGCATCATCCGCAAGACGCTGGCATTGGGCGGCGTGCCCTTTGTCGACGAGCGACTCTCGCAAGACGAGTTCAAGCAGCGCAAGCCGACGTTGCCGTATGGGAAAGTCCCGGTGCTCGAGGTCGACGGCGAAGTCGTCGCCGAGACGCAAGCCATACTGCGCTATGCCGGACGCCTCGCGGGGATGTACCCTCGCGCGGGAGAAGACCCGCTCGCGGCCGCGATGATCGACGAGATCTTGGACACGTTCGACGACCTCTTCGAGCGGCACATGATGCCGAGTCTTCTCGAGCAAGACGTGGAGAAGAAGAAGACGATGCGCGAGGCGCTGCTCAAGGGCCCGCTGCCGCACGCGTTTGAGCTCATCGACAAGCGGCTCGCGCAGATCCATGAATACGAGTTCTTCAAACGCGACCCCGCCCTGGTTTCACTCATGGACATGCTCGCGTGGGACTGGGTCCATTTCATGCGTTCGGGCATGGTGGACCACATCCCCAAGACGTTTCTCGACGACTTCAAGACGATTAGTGCAATGCACGATAAAGTCGAAGCGATGCCGAGTGCCCTTAAGCCGAAGACCACTCAACCACCATTAACGGCGACGCCTCGGCCACCCAAGATGCTCAAGCTCACGTACTTTGACATGCCTGGTCTCGCTGATCCCATCCGCATGGCGCTTCGTGTCAGTGGATTCGCGTTCGAGGACGAGCGCATGACCCACGACACCTTCAAACAAGTAAAGCCCACACTCCCGAACGAGCAGTTGCCGGTGCTGCGCGTGGACGGCGAGATCATGCTCGCGCAGTCGGTGGCGATCCTCCGCTACGTCGGGACTTTTACGGGTTTGTACCCGACACAGGACGCGGTCGAGGCTCTCCGGATCGACGAGGTGCTCAGCCACATCGGGGAGCTGTACTTCGCGATCGACCCAGCTCTCGGGGAAAGCGATCCTGCGAAGAGGAAGAATCTTTTGGAGTCACTTGCGGCGACTACCATCCCCGAGTCGCTTGGCGGTCTCGACCGCCGTCTCGCGCGTTGGAAGAACAAACGCGACAAGAAGTCTCCGTATGCGATGGGCGGTGAGGCGCCGACGATCGCGGATTTCGCGATCCGCTACCTTGTTGGGTTCCTGCAGTGCGGTGTGGTCGACCACGTGCCGACGTCGATCGTCGATGAGTGTAAGGAGATCATCAAGGCCAGCGACGCGGTGAAGCAACACCCTCGCCTCCAGCAATGATACACCCCCGCCACGTTCGAGACCGCGGCGTGAAAGGCATCGTCTCCCGGTTTGATACATCGCTCAGTTTATGATGCACTTCAGTCGTCGCGATTTTAATGCATGTGTTGTAAATCAATGCGTCTCACTGTTGTGCCAAAGTCCGTGTGTTCCTATAATCGCCTGGCTTGATCGTCCATTCCTTCCCAGCGACGCGGCGAAAATCCCGAGCTTTCACCCCATGGCATAGTCTGGTTGGGTCTGCGCCATTGTGCGGACATCCGAATAGCGCGCGGTGCAAGGAACACGCATCATCTGAAGCTCTCCAACCGGGCGATACGACTGATCATTCTTCGTGTAGCCCATTGCATCACTCGGTGATTCTAATCATTGCACTTCAACTTTCGTTCTTCAACGTCAAGGATTACTGATTACGGAGTCGCGATGTGAGGGTAGATGCAAGAGCCCTTGCCAGGTCGCACACACACTTCACCCAAGAACTCATTCCCCAACTCATCCGCTCCCGTGCTCATCTCTGTCCAACGAAGTTCCATCGACCATGGCGACGACGACACCCGCGCTCAAGCTCACGTACTTTGACTTTGGCGGCCGCGCGGGCATCATCCGCAAGACACTGGCCTTGGGCGACGTGCCTTTCGTCGATGAGAGACTCTCGCAAGACGAGTTCAAGCAACGCAAGCCGACGTTGCCGTATGGGAAAGTCCCGGTGCTCGAGGTCGACGGCGAAGTAATTGCTGAGACCCACGCTATCCTGCGCTACGCCGGACGCCTCGCGGGGATGTACCCTGCCGCCACAGACGACCCGCTTGCGGCCGCGATGATCGACGAGATGATTGATTCGTTCGACGATCTCTTTGAGCTGCAGATGATGCCAAGCCTCCTGGAAAAAGACGTTGAGAAGAAGAAGACGATGCGCGAGGCGCTGATGAAGGGTCCGCTGCAGCACGCTTTTGAGCTCATCGACAAGCGGCTCGCGCAGATCCAGGAGTACAAGTTCTTTCAAAACGATCTGGCCCAGTTGTCGCTCCTGGACATGCTTGCATGGGACTGGGTTCAATTCATGCGATCGGGCATGTTGGACCACATCCCCAAGACGCTGATCGACGACTACAAGACGATCGTTGCAATGCACGACAAGGTCGAGGTGACGCCACGCACCAACAAGCCCAAGACGACACAACTGCCCCGAACGGCTCTGCCCACGCCACCCAAGAAGCTCACGCTCGTGTACTTCGACGTGCCGGGTTGCGCGGAGCCTATCCGCATGGCGCTCCACCTCGGTGAAGTCGCGTTCGAGGACGAGCGCATCACGCACGACACGTTCAAGCAACTGAAGCCCACGCTGCCGAACGAGCAAGTGCCGGTGCTGCGTGTTGAAAACCAGTTCACGATCGCCCAGTCAGTGGCGATCCTCCGTTACATCGGGAGCTTCACGGGCTCATACCCGACGCAGGACGTGATCCAGGCGCTGCGCATCGACGAGGTGCTCAGCCACATCGGTGAGCTCTACTTTGCGATCGCTCCGTCGTTCGGGGAAACTGATCCCGAGAACAAGAAGAAACTGCTGGAGTCGCTCGCGACGACTATCATCCCCGAGTCACTTAGCGGACTCGACCGCCGTCTCGCGCACTGGAAGAAGGAGTGCGCGAAGAAAACCCCGTATGCAATGGGGGGCGAGGCGCCGACGATTGCGGATCTCGCCATCTGCAACTTTGTGGGGTTCTTGCAGAGCGGCGCGCTCGACCACGTGCCGACGTCGATTGTTGATGAGCACACCGAGATCATCAAGGCCAGCGATGCAGTGAAACAGCATCCTCGCCTCAAGCAGTGGTACGCTCTCGATACAGCCAAGACCTCGGCGTGAACTGCGTCCACTGCTGGCTTTCAGGATCTCAGGTACTCTCTTTGCATGACACGTTGCTCTGTTTATGACATTCTGACCTAGGTGTACTAAGCGTGGTAAATCAATACACCGGATCCTTCATCAATTCTTGGATCGCATGACTTGGGCGTCATGGCGGAGGGCTGCGGCGTGCTCAGGACACCCGAAAGACCGAACAGTACGGTGCAAGGATGACGCATCAGTCAATGGGTGATTAGACGGATTGGTGGTGGTAACTCGCACCCCCATCATCTGAGCAGGAAGAGAAGAGTTGAAGTTGGTCGGCAAGCATGTTTACCGTATCCTTGCTTGAGCTGAGAACAGCAACATTAGACATCACTAGTCAGTTATTCGCTCGAGCGGTGCGAAAGTATTCATAGACGCTGGGCTCAAATGCAACGATTACGGGTGGAGCCGTGGTCTGTGGTCTTTTTAGCGCACTGTTGCGACAGTTCCATGGTCTTGCGATCCCGTCCTCACTCTACCACTTGCGCGCTTCCAAGCACCCACCCCACCCATACCACAACTTAGATTATCTGCTGCCGCCACGATGCCGCCTACGGTACCGACGCTCAAGCTCACGTATTACGACTTCGAAGCCCGCGCCACGACGATCCGCAAGGTGCTCAACATGGGTGGTGTGCCATTCGTCGACGAGCGACTCTCGCGCGACGAGTTTCTGCAGCGCAAGCCATCGCTCCCGTACGGCATGATCCCAGTGCTCGAGGTCGACGGCGAACTGCTTGCAGAGACCCAGCCCATATTGCGCTACGTGGGGCGCCTCACAGGCATGTACCCGACCGATCCACTTGCAGCCGCGATGGTGGATGAGATGATGGACTCGTTTGAGGATTTTTTCGAGCGCGTGATGATGCCGAGCTTTGCGGAGGATGACGAAACCAAGAAGACGCAAATTCGCGAGACGTTGATGAAGGGTCCGCTACCGCACGCGTTCGGGCTGCTAGACAAGCGCCTTGCAGCGATCCTCGAGCACCCGTTCTTCAAAGCGGACCCTTCCTTGGTGTCGATCCTGGACGTCCTCGCGTGGGACTGGGTGTCTTACTTCGTATCAGGCGGCGCTTCGCCGATTCCGAAGACGTTCGCGAACGACTACAAGACGATCTACGCGATGTACAACAAAGTGGAAGCCAACCCACGTCTACCACAGTGCCAGCCCAACGCGCTGAAGATGGCTCCCACGCCGGTTCCCAAGAAGCTTCAGCTCACGTACTTCGACATGCCCGGGCGTGCCGAGCAGATCCGCCTGGCGTTCCAGATCGGCGGCGTCGCCTTCGAGGACGAGCGCCTCTCGTTTGAAGACGTCACCAAGCGCAAGGCCACGTTCCCGAACGAACAAGTACCCGTGCTACGCGTGGACGACCAGTTCACGTTGGGACAATCCGTTGCGATCCTTCGTTACATCGGCGGCTTCACGGGTTTGTACCCGACTCAGGACGCCGTCCAAGCGCTGCGCATTGATGAGCTGCTCAGCCACATCGGTGAGCTGTACTTTGCGCTGGACCCGTCGTTCGCTGAGAGCGACCCAGAGAAGAAGAAGCAGATGCGCGAGGTGCTGGCGGCCAAGACCTTCCCGGAGTCGTTGAGCAGCCTGAACAAGCGCCTCGCTCATCGGAAGAAGAACGCCAAGTCGTCGTCCGCGTACGCGATGGGGGGTGAAGCGCCGACGATCGCGGACTTGGGCATCTACAGTCTCGTGATGTTTTTGAAGAGTGGCTTTCTCGACCACGTACCGACGTCGATCGTGGACGAGTACGCGGAGATCGTCGGGGCGAGTGAGGCGGTGAAGCAGCACCCGCGTGTGCAGCAGTGGTACGCGAAGGCGCCGCAGCCGGCGGTATAAAAGCGGCCTGTCGCCGTGGGCGATGCGAGTATCTTCTTGCTCGTAGGATCCTTCGGGTCCCGTAATGTCGAACTGCCTGTGTTTGCCCGCTTTTGCGGTTGCTAGACTCGCCGGTGGTGAGTCATTAGGAATGGATACACTGATCTGTAGGTAGGGACCACAAAGATCGAAAAAAAGTTCAAATGCAATGATTACGGGCAGCCGAGTGTACCCATCTCCCTCCACGGGATCGCTTCCGCTGGACATGATCGCTTCGAAGGATCATTTTTCCTTTGTGCTGCTTCTGCCGACTGGGTGTCTGGGGACCATCGCCATGGCACCGACGACGACGCCGGCACTCAAACTCACGTACTTTGACTCTGATGGCCGCGCTGCAGTGATTCGCAAGACACTGACGGTGGGCGGTGTCCCCTTCGTCGACGAGCGGCTCTCCAAGGACCAGTTCCAGCAGCGCAAGGCATCGTTCCCGTATGCCAAATTGCCGGTGCTCGCAGTGGATGGCGCAGTCTTCGCCGAGACGCAGGCCATTTTGCGGTACGCGGGCCGACTCGCGGGTATGTATCCGCCGCCATCCGAGCCGCTTGCGGCTGCGCTGGTGGACGAGGTGATCGACTCGTTTGATGACGTCTTCGAGCGCACACTCGCACCGAGCTTTGCCGAGAAGGACGCCGATGCGAAGCGGCGCATGCGCGAGGAGCTCATCCAAAGCGGCACGCTGTCTCGCGCGTTTGAGCTCATCCAGAGCCGCCTCCAGCAGCTCCAGGAGCTCACGTTCTTCAAGCATCAGCCGTCCTCACACGTCCATCTCCACGAGGTGCTCGTGTGGGACTACGTCGAGTACATCCGCTCGGGCGACATTGAGTACCTCCCGACGACGCTGCTCGACGACTTCAAGACGCTGATCGCGATGCATACCAAGATAGCTGCGGCAGTTCCTCGCGAGAAACCACCGAGTGGCATCCTGTCCGGTGCCCAGGCTCCGGTACCGCCGCCCAAGCAGCTCAAGCTGTCGTACTTTGACCTCCCGTTCCGCGCCGAGCACATCCGTTTGGCGCTCCACATCGGCGGCATTTCGTTCGAGGACGAGCTGCTGTCCTGGGACGATGTGATCCGGCGCCGACCCGAGTTCCCGAACGACCAAGTGCCCGTGTTGTGGTTGGACGACGGGGAGACGGAGAAGTCGGTAGCGCTGGCGCAGTCCAACGCGATCCTACGCTACGTCGGCACGCTCACCGGTCTGTACCCGGCCCAGGACGCTCTGCGTGCGCTCCAGATCGACGAGCTGCTGAGCCACATCGGGGAGCTCTACTTTGCGTGTCTGCCGGCGCTCGCTGCGCGTGATCCAGCGAAATCCAGGGTGATCAGCGACCAGCTCACGGCGACGACGATCCCGGCGTCGCTTGCGGCGCTGGACAGACGCATCGCGTTCTGGAAGCGCGCAGGCGACGGGTTGACCCCGACGATCGCGGACCTCGCGGTGTTCACGCTGGTGCGCGTGTTCCAGACGAGCTTCGTGGGGTTCATGCCCCCGACCGTCGCGGACGCGTACGAGCACGTCGTGGCGGTCGCGCGCGCCGTGGAGAAGCACCCGCGCGTCCAGCATTGGTATCAGTTGCGCGGTCCGGCAACTTCAAGTTGAGTCCGGCCAGTCTCAAGTTCTTGGTTTGCTGAGACTTTCAGGTGAATCTGGATTCGTCCTGCAAAGTTGCCAAAGGCTCGTCACCTCTGTAAGTGGTTAGGCTAAAACACGAGTGTCCCTAACCCTTATTAGCATCAGGTGGAATATTAGTATCTGGGTTCACCCGCCAAGATTCGTCCGTTATCTCCCTATTTTGTTGGGTAGTTTTCGACAACAACATATCAATTTTTTGCGAGCGACATGTGACTAAGCGTCTCACCAAAGCAGCCACCCAACCAAGTAGTACGCATCACGAAGCCATCGCCATCCCGGTGGATGGCCCCATGTCTGAGCAATGCCGGAAGGTCCAAAGTTTCTCGACAAGCTGGCAATCGCGCGGGATGTTTGATGCCACCACGTGCTCTGATTCCCATATCCCTACCCCTTCCGCATTCTCAGCTTCCTGCTGCAGAGACACGATCTTTTTTACCAATCCAGTTCCTCTATTTTATAGGTTGGGTGAGCGGGGTAGGGGCGCAGGGGTATGTCACGCGTGGTGTCTCATCCACCCGAATGGAGTCGTGGGGAAAATGGAAACTACAGTGCAGCGCTACGCGATCAATTGCCAAAACGCTTCATCGGACGCACGCCAGCGACCAGCTCAGGTCTCTCTCGTCCGGCCACGGTTTCTTCATTCTCCTTCTGGATCCAGACCGAGACTGTTCTAGAGTGTGAACACGCCTTCGCGCCTCAACGAGTTCGTTAGTCGCCCTCCACCCCGTCCCTCCTGTGCGACCCCCGCGTGTACATGGCGATTGTCGTGCGCCAGCGTCTATCCTGCGAGCGTCTCAATCGATCGAATCGCAGGTACGCTCGTCTTTAGTCCGACGTAGCCATGTGGGCGTGGCGATAGTTCCCCCACCAGGGTTGATAGACGCACGCGTCCGTGGCACTGCCAGCCCCGTCGCAGTGGCCATGGCAGCGCGTTGGCTCGCCCAACGGTCACGCCCGCATCGGCGGGGTCTAAACTTGGCGCGGCCTCTGACGTGCGGAACATTCTTTCGATATTGTGGCCTAGCTCGTCGCGCCGTCCGCGTAATTCCCGCTTTATAGTCCAATCCGCGTCGCTCCTCAGAGGCTGAAGCATGGCGACCGCCCAGCCCTCGCTCCTCGGCGCGTCCTCGGCGTCCTCCCCAGGGCTCGGGCTCTTTGGCGCCGACGAGAGCGCCGGCGGCGAGCCCAGCATACCAGGCAGTAATCGCCGCCTCCCGCCGCGCCACCAGATGCGGTCTAACCCCCCCACGGTCTCCGCTAACTCGGCCTCGGTCTCCGCTGGCTCCTCGCCGTCCTCCCCGTTCGCGGCTCGCGCGTGGGGCGCCGTCGATGACGACGATGACGAGCTGCCGGACGGCTCCACCGAGGACGAGGACGAGGACCGTCGGCTCGTGGAGGCCGCCGCGTCGTCCGGGGCACTCGCGGACTCGTCGCCGCGTGCGAGCATGGCGCGGAAACCCGCAATGAAGCAGGTCGAGCCGTCGGCCCTGGCCGGTGGCAAAGGCAAGATGGACAAGGAGAACGCGCCGGCCCACGCCAACCGCCGCCACGGCGCCACGGCGAAGGGTCTCACGGCGGCCAAGGACGACGCGGCCTCGACCCAGTGGACCTCCAACGTGGCCAAGTGGCAGCAGCACGACGGCGAGAACGTGCTCACGCCGCGTGGCAGCCAGCGCAAGACCCGCGCGGCGGTGGCGCCGCCTTCCCCGGCCACCACAGCCTCCGCCGGCTCCAGCGCGGCGTCGTCGCTGACGAGCCCGCCGCTGGCTGCGCGCCATGGCAGCTCAGACGCCGATGTGGCGCGGCAGCGCGCCCTGGACGATGCGCTGTCGTTCGCGATCCAGATGGACCCGCTGTACGAGCACCAGGCGACGCCCTCGCCAGCGCCGCTCCAGCCGTCCCGGTCCATCAAGAGCACGGCGATGCGGCTCATGGAGCACTCGCCGCTGCTACGCGTGCAATCGTCGCTCGCCGAGGACCCGGAGTGGGGCCCGCGCGCGTTCACGGAGACCCGGCCCGACCTCAAGGAGGAGTTCACGAGCCTCTGCGTGCTCTCGTACCCGGTCATCTTCACGTACGTGCTCGAGTTCCTCCCGGGCATCGTGAGCATGACGCTCGTGGGCCACATGGACTCGCCCAAGACCAAGGAGTACGTCGACGGCGTCTCGCTCTCGACCATGTTTATGAATCTCACGGGCATTGCGTTCGGCTTTGGGCTCGCGACCGCCATGGACACGCTCTGCTCGCAGGCGTACGGCGCCGGCAAGCCAATGAAGATGGGCATCTACTTCCAGTGCGGCATCCTCGTGCTTGGCGTGACCGTGATCCCCGTGTTCCTGCTCAACTGGTATACCGAAGGATTTTTGCTCATGATGGGCCAGCCCGAGGAGGTCGCGGCGCTCGCCGGCCGCTTTAGCCGGCTCGTGCTGCCCGGTATCCCGTTCCTGTACGTGTACGAGCTCTTCAAGAAGCTCCTGCAGGCGCAGAACGTGGTTACGCCCATGGTGTACATCGCCGTGCTCAGCAACGTTGTGAACGTCGTCCTGGGTGTGTACCTGACGTGGTATACCTCGCTCGGCTACGATGGCGCCGCCATAGCGCGAACGGTCGCGAACGTCGTGCTGCCAGCGGCGCTCGTCCCGTTCTTCATGTGGAACCCTGACGTCGCGAAGCAGTGGTGGCCAGGATGGAAGCTCTCCCAGGCGATCCGCTACATGAAGACGTTTCTCACGCTCGGCATTCCCGGCATGTTCATGATGTTGCTCGAGTGGTGGGCGTTTGAGATCATGGCGGCGTTCGTGGGACTTCTGCCCGACAGTGTCGTCGCGATCAGCGTCCACTCAGTGCTCTCAAATGTCTCGACCATGACGTTTAACTTCTTCCTCGGCATCGCCGTCGCGACCAACATCCGCGTGGGCAACTACGTCGGCAGCAACCAGCCCGAGCACGCCAAAATGGCGTCGGCGCTCGGCATAGTGCTCTCGCTCCTCGTGTCTGCGGCGCTCGCGCTCGTCGTGTTGGTCACGCGCAACGTTCTTCCGATGGTGTTTATCAACGACGCGACCTCGGTCACGCTCGCGGCCCACGCGTTCCTGTACCTCATGCCGTACCAGATGCTGGACGCCGTCAACAGCGTCATGCAGGGCGTGTTCCGCGGCACCGGCCGCCAGAAGCTCGGCGCGTACATCAACCTGTTTGGCTACTTCGCAGTGGGCCTCCCCTTTGGTGTCTACCTCGCGTTCACATGGAACTACGGCGTCGAAGGTCTCTGGCTCGGACTCACGTCGGGCATCGGCATCGGTGTGCTCGCGTCCATGTACAAGATCTACTACATCGACTGGGACGAGATGGCGGACGCTGCGCGTGTGCGCACGTCGTAGACGCGCCACCTCTCTCACTCCCAGCTCGAGTAGCTGGACGTGAAAACTTTTGTTCTGCGCATATCAAAACGAATAAAAAAAAGACGCTTATCATTGTGAATGAAATGGAGCGCTGAAGCCGCATCACTATTGCGCCTTCAGCTTCAACAGCATGAGTTTGACGTCTATCACACGCCTCAACGCACGCGTTCGCAGCATTTCGTTCGTGTCTGATGGCTCGTTTATGGACGACAAGACAAAATCATTCGTTTAAGCTGTGAGTTTGAGCCCCGCGGACGCCAAGTAAAACCAAAACTGATAATCAATTTGTAGTATCCACCAGGTTCTGAGTTTCAAGCCAATATACCCCCCCCCCCCCCACACACACACACACGTCCTGACAGTTGCTCTGATCCGTCCTGAGGCCGTATCCATCGTGTACTGGGCTTCCCCTGGCCCGAGATCTTAGGCTCCGCAGCTGCCGTCCCACAACACCACAGCCCTGCCAAGCTATTCCTGTCACCCTGACTGTGCTGAGTGAGGTGTCGTAGCAGCTCTTTGGATAGAGCATTTCGCGCCTTTCCGATAGCGCGTTGCGCCGCATCTCGTTGCTGGACGCCACAGAGCATGCGCCCCGAGTCGGTGTTCCGTGACCCGTACGATTCGGAGCTGGGGACGCCCCCGGGTTATCCAAACCAGCCAGCGCACTTCCAGCCGATCAAGACGCCATACGACTATGAGCTCCAGGACGGCGCGCTCCGCGCCGGCGGGCCGCCCAACCTGTTCACACGCGAGTACATCGGCCTTCTCTTCCAGTACGCGGCAGTCGGGCTCATCGACGGCGTGCTGCCCAGCACGATCTACCCGTTCCTGCAGGTGTACCTAAACGTCTCTGGCACGACGAGCTCGACGGCCGCGACGCTCGTGCAGCTGCCCTGGTCGTTCAAGGTCTTCTACGGCATGCTCTCGGACTGCGTGCCCATCCGCGGCTATCGACGGCGGCCGTACATGGTGATCGGGTGGAGCATTGCGTTTGCGATGCTGCTGATCATGGGGCTCACGCCGCAAGGCCAGCCGTACTTTCTGGACCCGAGGTTTCGCGACGTGGCGCCCTCCAAGTATACACCCGAGATCCTCGCGACAATCAACAAGACCGCTGCACAGTCCGGTGGCGTGTACGTAATTCTCATGATGCTCTGCGCGTTTGGGTACCTGCTCGCCGACGTCTGCGCGGACGGCATCGTCGTGGAGCTCGCGCAGCGCGAGCCGTTGGCCGTACGAGGCACGACGCAGACTACGATCTACGGTGTGCGCACATTATTCAATGTGCTCGCACTCGTGCTCAACGCCTTCGCGTTCAACGGCCACGAGTACGGCGGCGATTTTACGTTCTCGCTCCGGTTCCCGACGCTCATGCTGATCCTCGCGGTGTGCCTGCTGCCCGTGATCCCGGTCTCGTGGTACTGCATCCGCGAGGAGAAGTACCGCCGCGCCGACTTCCACAGCTACATCGGCATCCTTTGGGCGATCATTCAGACCCGCGCCGTGTACCAGGTCATCGCGTACTCGTTTCTCCACGGCGTGTTCCAGCGCTTCTCGTACACGTCGCTACTCCCCATCCAGCAGCACTGGGGGCGCGTCACGCCCCTCAACGAGAAGATCATGGGGCTGGTGTCCAACGGGGTCTTTGCCGCAGCCATTTGGATGACCGGGCGGTACGGGCTCGACTGGAACTGGCGCACGATCCCGGTCGTCACGGTGGCGTCCGTGGTGCTGCTCGATAGCGTGGTCACCATGTGCACTGTGTGGGGCGTGGTACGCAACCAGTGGTTCTGGCTGGGCATCCCCGTGCTGGAGCAGCTTCCGTACGGCATGTCGTTCATCGTGTCCACGTTCGTCTGTGTCGAGCTCGCAGTCGAGGGCCACGAAGGCGCGATGTACGGGCTCATGACCACGGTAGCCAACCTCACCGGTCCATTTGCCAACTCCCTCACGATCCTCATCAATTCAATGTGGGATTTGTCGAACGCGCGGATCCAGGAAGACACGCACGCTGTGCGGCGAGACGTCAGCATCACGATCTGGATCCGGTACACGATGAACTTGGTGTCGCTCGTGTGGATCTTCCTGCTCCCTCGGCAGAAAGAGGAGACCCAGATGCTCAAGCGCATCGGCGGCTCGAGCTTCTTACTGGGCGCGATCACGGTCGCGTACCTGAGTCTCGCTCTCGTGTGGTCAGTCACCACCAACATCATGGCGATCTTCCCGTCGACCGCGTGCCTCGCAATCGCTGGCGGGAAGGGCTGCTAGCTGCAGCATCTCCTCTAGCGTGAAGGATTGCGTGTCAGCTACAGCATATTGGGGACCCCCACACCCTGGATTCCCGGAGTGGTTGCGTCTCGATGGTGGCATCACTCTGCGATCGATTGCAGCAGCGCGATGGGTTTCGAATCTTAGGACCGGATCTTCGATGCGATCACCTGGATAACTTTGCCAGCGGCAGGTGCTGCCGAAGGCGATCAGGTCAACGAGTCTCGGCTTCTAGGTAGCTATGAGCGCCCCGAAAAGCTCTTGGATCACTTTTAGCTCGACGGGTTGGGCTCAACAACACGCGCTTGCTCCGTCTGCCAATTGTGACTGTCCCTTTGTCAACGTTTCTTTCGTGTGTTTCTGAATCCTTCGATGGCTGGTGGCCACGTGTGTGATGGAAGTCTATTGGATCGGCATCGGAACGGCGTTGAATGGGGACGTTTGCTGGGCGTAAGAGGCTGAGAATGCGAGATGCTCGTTCCACTCGAAGAATATCGAATAGCCTGTGTGCAGCACAGTGGGCGGAAGCCACTATTCTGAGCACTCTGCGCGCGATTGCTCACCGGCTTCCACGGACGTGCCATGTCCTCGGCACCTATGTCTTCAGCGGACGAGTCTCCTTCATGATCCGGCTGCGGTCGCTGTCAGTCGAGCCATCCAGGGCCCGTCCTAATCGTATGTGAGGTCCTCTTGGAGGCCTCATGCCCCCTAGGAACGAAGGCGCCGTGCACGCGGTTCATCTATCGCACGAGCCTTGCTTGATGCTTCTCATTCCACAACCTTCTCTGAAGCCCTCGACCTGGTCCTCCAAGCCGCAACGCTTTTTCCGCCATGTGGACGCCACTCCGCCAGCTTCTCGCCATCACGGCCTCGGCCAGCGTGCTCCTCGGCTCGGCAAACGCGCAGGAGTTTACGGGTGACATGACGGCGTACACGCTCAGCTCGCCGTCGTCCGGCAACTGCAACTACATGACCGCGCCGGCCGGCGCCAGCCAGAATTACGCGGCCCTCAACGCCCCGCAGTTCGACAGCACGCGCAGCTGTGGCCGCTGCGCTCTCGTCTCGTGTGCCGACTCGCGATGCAAGGACCAGGCCAAGACGCAACTCGTGTATCTGCTGGACCAGTGTCCGGAATGCAAGTCCGGCGACCTGGACGTCGCGCCTTCGGTGTTCAAGACGCTCACCGGCAGCGATCCGTCCCGCTACAAGATCAAGTGGAAGTTTGTGACGTGCCCCGTCTCCGGCAACCTCAAGTACTGCCTCAAGGTCGGCAGCAACCCGTTCTGGGTCGCCGTTCAGCCGGCCAACTCGGCCGTGGGCATCAAGAGCGTGACGATCAACGGCCAGCCGACGACCATGGTGCCGTCCGCGTTCTACTACCTGCTCCAGTCCACGACCGCCATCAACCTGTCGTCGCTCAAGGTCTCCGTTACCTCGATCGGCGGCCAGACCATCACGGACACGGTCTCGCTCACGGCCGGTGCGTGCGCCACCGGCACCAAGCAGTTCACTGCGTAATTGTACCGTCGAACGCCATGCTCCTCACGCGTGCGCGTCGCGACTGCTTCGCTCAGAATTGACCATCGTAACCAAATCTACACTGGCGTGCCCTCCTCTTGTCTTGCGTAGAAGCATCGGTGTGCTTGTCCCTAGGAACGATCGTACTGGCCAACTGGCACATGCGAATGAGCCGGGAAGAGTGGAAACAGCGCACAAACCAACGCACGCCAGTCGTCGGGCAACAGGGTGGGGAGATCGCGTCGGTCCAAAGAAACACACGTCTGCACTAAAAAGAGACCAAGGTCTGGAGTTCTCCACCGTTTCTGGGCCTGGAATCCAGAGACCGTGGCTGCTTCACCGTGTCGTGGACCTTTTGCCACGCCACGTTGGCACAGCACGACGGCAACTGGACGACCACCGTGGCCACCACGCGGCGCTGCTGCCATCGCCTCGGTGCGCAGGCACATAAAGTTGGTGATGAACATCTCTGGGCACGACGCGCGCTCTGAGATGGATCTCCGGATGGCCGTGGCGAACCGTCACGTTGTCCCAGTGTACCACCCCCCCAACATCTTGGTCGTTTTCTGGCTATCCGGAGTTTCGGTTGCAACCGTCACTGCAGTCATGCGCGGCCATCTGGTGGGTAGGAAGCTTCGCTGGTCGGCAGAGGAAACATGCGTCCGGAGCTCCGGACGTCCAGCGGTGCATGCCTCCTCGCTTCCCATGATTGTTGACTGGCGCGGCGCCTCGCGAGGCACTCGGTGCGCCATTCCCTCTTTGGCCTGCAGCGAGAGACTCCTTCCGCAGCACACCCCACCCCAGGCACGATGTGGACGCCGAACCGCCAGCTTCTCTGGATCTCCGGATCTGCCGCGCTGCTGAGCGCGGTTGCAAGTGCGCAGCAATTCTCCGGAGACATGACGTCCTACACGCTGAGCTCGCCGTCGTCCGGCAACTGCAACTTTATGGCGGCGCCCTCGGGCGCCATGCAGAACTACGCCGCGCTCAACGGCGCCCAGTGGGACAGCACCAAGAACTGCGGCCGCTGCGCCGAGGTGTCCTGCGCCGACTCGCGCTGCAAGGACACGACCAAGACCGAGATCGTGTACATTCTGGACCAGTGTCCAGAGTGCAAGTCCGGCGACCTGGACGTCTCGCCGTCCGTGTTCAAGTCGCTCACGGGCAGCGATCCGTCGCGCTACAAGATCAACTGGAAGTTTGTCGATTGTCCCGTCACAGGCAACCTCAAGTACTGCCTCAAGTCGGGAAGCAACGCGTACTACGCCGCGGTCCAGCCGGCGAACGCCGCCGCCGGCGTCAAGAGCGTGACCATCAACTCGCAGGCCACGACCATGGTGCCCTCGGCGTACTACTACCTCCTCGAATCCAACATCAACCTGTCGTCGGTCAAGGTGTCGGTGACGTCGCTGAGTGGGGAGACCGTCACGGAGACGGTCGCGCTCAAGGTCGGCGCGTGCACGGACGGCACGAGCCAGTTCACGGTCAGCGGCAGTGCGCCGGCGTCGCCCGCCGTGACGCCGTCGGCTACGCCCGCGACCACGACCAAGGCGCCCGTGTCGCCTACGCCGCCCACGGCCCGACCGAACCCGACCACGAAGCGTCCAGCAACTCCTTCGACCACGGCACCGACGCCCACGAAGACCACGCGTGCGCCCCCGCGAACGGAGACCACCAAGACGCCGTCGCCGTCCGCGGCCGCCGACTCCGACGCCGACAATGGCGAGGATGACGATAACGACGACGATGTGACGACTGCACCCGCGCCCGCGGCGCCTGCCACCACAACCGCGGCTCCTGCCACCACAACTGCGGCTCCTGCCTCCACAATTGCGGCTCCTGCCTCCACAACTGCGGCTCCGTCCGCGACGACCACGGCCCCCGCCTCGCCGGCCTCATCCTCAGCCCCAGCGACGACTGGACCTGCGGCAACAACGGCCCCAGCGTCGACCACGAAGGCGCCAGTGACGCCGTCGACGCCGTCGCCCACCAAGAAGGTCTCCTGCCGTCGCCTCGAAGACTAGAGCGAGTGGACCCTGTCGATGAGAGTTTTGATGCGTGTTGACGTGTATGCACCCTTTGGCCACAACATATATAACCCATTTGAGTAGATCAGAGCTGCTCTGAACACTACCCTATCTTAGTAGATGACTGACTCGTCGTGCGTGGTTCTTCCGTGCCACGATGTTGTTCCATCGTGCGCTGCCGTCACGGAATCCGCTCCTCCTCGCCTCTTCGCGCTTCAGTGGAGATCACTCGCCAGTGCACTCGACAGGATCTCCCAGTCGGAGGGAGGATCACGCTGTAGAGACCATGGCGTTTGGATCACATATAGTCTCCGTAAAAGACCGCGGCTGCTCGGCCACAACTCGGCCACAGTCTAGAGTGTGGACGCCCCCACGGACAGACATCCTCGGGTCTCTGCAGAGCACACCCAACACAGCCCGCGCCCGTCCGCATGGGGCCAGCGTTCTCTGGTCCGCGCCCCGCGCCACCCAATGGCCGCGGAACAGCTGGGGACGCTTCCCGCCACCTTCGCGCAACATGCAACGGTCTGCACTGAACTCTAGGCGGATCAGCGCCAAATAGGTTCGCCCAGCTGGCGGGTGGGAAGGTCACCTTCAGCGAACCAAATGCTCGGCCGCAACTGCGGTGTGGCCGCCGGCCACAGCGTGGCCGGCCTCGTGAAGCGTGCGCCTGTGGCCGCTTGTTGGCTTTCCGCGGACGCACGCGGGCGGTGTGGCTGGCGGCCACATTCCCCAGTTTCCGTCCTCGTTAGCTTCCCTCTCCACCGGCCGCAATGTGGACGACCCTCACCGCCGTGGCCGTGCTTGCGGCCACGACCGTCCGCGCGGACGAGTACTTCACGGGCGACATGACCGCGTACACGCTCGGGCAGCCGTCCGCGGGCAACTGCAACTTCATGCACGCGCCCGCGGACGCGGCCACCGACTACGCCGCGCTCAACAACCCGCAGTGGGACGGCACCAAGAACTGCGGCCGCTGCGCCGAGGTGTCGTGCGCGGACGCGCGCTGCGCGGACCAGGCCAAGACCAAGCTCGTGTACATCCTGGACCAGTGCCCCGAGTGCAAGTTCGGCGACCTGGACCTCTCGCCCTCGGTCTTCCGCACGCTCACGGGCAGCGACCCGTCGCGGTACAAGCTCAAGTGGAAGTTCGTCGACTGCCCCGTGGCGGGCAACATCCAGTACTGCCTCAAGGGCGGCAGCAACCCGTTCTGGACGGCCATCCAGCCGGCCAACACGGCCACGGGCGTGGCCGGCATGACCATCAACGCGCAGCCCACGACCATGGTGCCGTCCGCGTACTACTACCTGCTCAACGGCCAGAGCACGGCGCAGACCGACCTCAGCGCCGTGCGCGTCACGCTCACCTCGGTCAGCGGCGAGTCGGTCACCGACACGGTCTCACTTACGGCGGGCTCGTGCACCGAAGGCAGCTACCAGTTCAGCCGCGGCGGCGCGCAGCCCGCGCCCGGCCCCGCGCCCGCCCCGGCTCCTGCCCCCGCTCCAGCGCCCGCCCCCGCGACGCCGGCGCCCACGGCGGCGCCGACCCAGGCGCCGACCAAGGCGCCCTCGACCACGCCCTCGGCCTCGCAGTCCGAGCAGCGTGGTGGCGACAACGCGTCGGTCGCCGCCGAGGCCGGCGTCTTCGACACGCTCGCGAACAGCACGCTGCCCGGCTCGGTGCGCGCCGCGGACGACTCGACTATGAGCTCGCAGGAGGCCGAGAGCCGCGTGAACAAGGGCGGCGCCACGGAGGAGTCGGGCGTCCTGGACGCTGCGGACGCCGGCGGCGCGGCGGCGCCCTCGCCCGCTACCGCGGACAAGGAGACCACCACTGAGGGCGCCGGAAGCCCCGCCGGCGGTGCCACGCAGGCCACGACCAAGTCGGGCGAGGCCGCAGCCACGAGCCCGGCGATCATCGTGCTCACGGTCATGGGCGCGATCGGCGTGTTCGCGCTCGCGGTGGTCGCGATCGTCGTGCGCCGCAAGCGCCTCGACGACAAGAACGCTGACCGCGACGACTCGCTCATGGTCGTGAACCTGCGGTCGTTCGACACGCCGGAGAACGCGCGCGGCGCCACGTCCATGCTGTAAAGCGGGCTTGGCCCCATTCCGCAGTCGACGTCCGCTGCGCCACAGCGTGCGCGCGCGGCCGTACCCACTCCCCCCACACCGTAGGTTGTTCATACATTCAGAGAATGCGTGCGTAGGTGTCCCATGATGTACGAAGGTCGTATTTAGCAGTAAGCAAAGCAAGAACACAGTGTTGTCGTTTCTCGAGCCACTCCAGCCGTTGATACCCCTTGTACAAAGCGGGATTGTGGGTTCATGGTACCTGTGCTGTCCGCTGGGCTGGTCATCCTCCCACACGTACCAATTGGCAGGATCGGTATGATGACCAGCGCTGTTCGATGAGTCGCGTGAACATTCAATTTGCCCCTCGGTATGAAGTCTAGAAGACTCCTATTGAATGGAAAAACCACGGCAAATTCGGCGTCAAGACGAGTATTCGATCCGAGATTATGGTGTTTGGCAGTCCTCGGAAGCGACGTGGAGGCATACTGTGGCCGGCGCGGTAGCGCAGACGGCGTGTTGATACCGTTGCCGTTTCACTCGCAACCGGCCTGCCGAACCGGAACATGCGTTGTTCAACCACAGAGATCTTACTGTACCGGGCGTACTCGGACAAAAGCTCATCTCGGAACCCTGAGCCGATCCTGGCCATCTCCCTCACTTCTCAACTTCACACGGACTTGAACGACCACAACTTCTCTGTGGCACCCGCGCACTTGAGTCTCCAATCTCCATTTTCGTCGTTCGTTGAGATCACAAATGTCCACCAGGTTCGAGAGCCCGTTCCCGCCCCTGCAGCTGTCTCGCTACGAAGCCGGCCAGCTCGAGGAGCTCGCCCGCGTCGTGATCGGCCAGGTCATGAACCAGTTCGAGACACATTTGGCTGATCCCAAGCGGTTCGTGGACCCGGCGCGCTGGAAGCTGGTCAAGGAGCGCGAAGATATCCACATCTACAAGGAGCGCTCGCCTGGCCGCAAGCAGCGTCGACGACGACGCAGCACAGACCAGGGCGACACACTGGGTGAGAGTAGCGTTAATACCCTCGAGCCCCGTTCCTTTGCGTTCTCAGTCACGAGCGAGGACTTGTTCGTGCTGGACGGGGAACATCGTGTCGAACGGGAGCGACGCGACCACGCGAACTCACGTGACGACGACTCCAGCGATCTGCCGATATTGATGTCGGTCGGGACTCTCCGCGGAGACTTGTACGATATCATGTACGGCGTGACCAACCCGACGACGGAGTCGATGCGTATCAAGACGGCGTACATCAAGGACGGCATTGTCAACGGTGCGGTGCTGGCGCGCTTGAAGGAGCCCACGAGGGAAGATCCGTTCCGGTCAATGACGATCAAATGGTGCATCAAGGGTCAGGCGCTCCACCTGCGCACGCTGGTCAGCAACCGCGACCTCGTCTACATTGAGGCCACCGGACTCGCGCGGCTTCCGCGCAGCGGCGAGCTCGTTGGCTATCAGATGCTCCACTCGGTTGAGTTCAGGCAGGCGCACGCCGTCCCGGGCTGTCTGCGCGGCAACTTGTCAATCGTCGGGCTGTACCGGCAGCACCGCGAGGGTGTGGTCGAGACCTTTGGCAAGGGTTTCGTGAATCCGACCGGCCCGATCGTGCGCGCGCTCGTGGTCAAGTCGGCGAGCGACGTGATGCTCAGCAGTTGGTGAACGATGCACACGGCGCAAATGAAGAAGCTCGCACACGCCGTGCGGCGGTGCCAGGCGGTCGCCAAACGCGAGCCCGATCCGACGCCGCTCCCTGGCGCCACACCGGACAATACGAGCTCCTGTGGGTTCTGCCACAAGTCCCCAAATGCTGCGTTCCTGCCGTTCGCGTTGGGCCAGAAAGCTGCTCGCAGGAGCCATCGCTGTCGGCTGTGCTTGCGCGTGCTCTGCACGCCCTGCCGCGTTCAGCGGCGGCTCGCGTCGATCGCACCGAGCGGCGCGCTGACCATGGTCTCCGTTTCGTTCTGCGCGGCCTGCGTGGCGGCCGTGGCGGCCGCGAACGCGTTCGACATTGCGGTGGACGAGCTCGTCCGGTGGAACCGAGCGCTTCGCGCCGGGTCGTTCGGGTCGTCGCTGTCGCCAACGGAGACCATCGGAGACCGCAGCTCCACGGCCGACAGTCTCATCGGGTTCTGAAGTGGCTGGCATCCAACGTACCTACCTTGCAGTCCCGTCCAGCAAACCCGGGAGAAAAGGCAGCCGAGGCGCTCTGGACGCGGATCCCCTCTTGAGGTCCCTGGACTTCAGTTTGCTGCATCGCGTCACCACGCCGATCGAGGACAAGCTGATCTGATCCGGACTCACGGCGCTGGATTCACCGTCACTGGTTTGGTCTACACATCCCAGGATTTCCCATTCTTCCTCCGTCCTGACCGCTTTCTGTCTCATGCGCGAACTGACCGGCGTCGTGGAGTCGCCACGCTGGAAGCCCATGACGCAAACGCCGTCGTTTTCCAGTCCCCCCCCCCCGCGTTCAAAGCGACTAGACGCCCAGGTCTCCTCTCCCCTACTCTTGGGGAAAGCGAGGCGGAATGGCGTGCGCGGTTCGACCCGGAGACAGAGCCAGGTCCAGCGAACCCAGTTCCGAAAACTTCTATATCAGTATGCATATACAAACTTTGATAATGCTGTGGTAAATGTACTGTATCAACCGCGGTTCCGCTTGCAACCGGTCACCGGAATCAGTCGCCGCAGTTGCCTTTTGCAGAAAGAGGCGTCAGCCAGCAGCGTCGGACTGTCCATCGAAGCGCCGAACCCATCATCCTCCGCGGCCCGCTGGTCAGGGCCGCGGAGCGAACGGTCGAACGCGCCATCCACAAACAAGCAGGGCGGTGGACAAACACGCCTTCCCGTTCTTCAAGGAATCCCCCCCAGACTCACATCCAGAGATCCACTTCATTCCGACCTCGGCCTTCGATACATACCAGAGCAACGGTCCAAGGTTGCGCACGGCGGGATCACGCTCCGCGTTTGACGCGTTCGCCACACTCCAGTCTCTCCTCCGCCCGCCTCCTGGAAGACCGCGCACTCACTCGCGGACTTGCAACTTTGGCGTCTCCTGCAATTGTTGGGTCTCCGATAACCCAGGGTCTCCGGTAACCCAGCGTCCAGCGCGGCGCATTTAAGTGAGACCAACCCCCATGGCGGCGCGGCACACGAGTCCGTTCGCGCCGCTGCACCTCTCGCGGTACGAGGCTGACCAGCTCGAGGAGCTCGCGCGCGTCGTGGTGGGTCAGGTGATCGACCAGTTCGAGACCCACTTGGAGGATCCCCGGCGGTTCGTGGACCCGGCGCGCTGGAAGCTGCTCAAGGAGCGCGAGGACGTCCACGTGTACAAGGAGCGGACCCCGAGCCGCAAGCAGCGCCGGCGGCGCGGCACGGCTGACAGCAACGAGCGGTCCGACCACGCGACCAACCGAGACGGCGCCGCGCTGCCGGGCAGCTACAATTTTTCGGTCACAAGCGAGGACTTGTTCGCCGTGGGTGGCGAGTTCGCTGGCGCCCACTATGGCGACCGCCACGGCGTCCATGCGGACGTTCCCAGTGGAGGGCTCCACGACGAGGACTCGAGCGACCTGCCGATCCTGCTCACGGTCGGCACAGTCCAGGGCGATCTCTACGACACGATGTACGGCGTGACCAACCCGACGACCGAGATGATGCGCATCAAGACGGCGTACATCCAGGACGGCATGATCGAGTCGGCCGTGCTCGCACGGCTCAAGGAGCCGACCAAGGATGATCCGTTCCGCTCGTTGACGGTCAAGTGGTGCATCAAGGGCCAGGCGCTCCACCTGCGCACGCTGGTCAGCAACCGTGACCTCGTGTATTTGGAGGCCACGGGGCTCACGCGGCTCCCGCGCACGGGCGAGCTCATCGGGTACCAACTGCTCCACTCGGTCGAGTTCCGGCAGACGCACCGCATCCAAGGTTGCATGCGTGGGAACGTCTCAATCGTCGGGCTCTACCGGCAGCATCGCGAGGGCACGGTGGAGCTCTATGGCAAGGGCTTTGTGGACCCGACGGGCCGCATCGTGCGCGCGCTCGTGGTCAAGTCGGCGGGCGATGCGATGCTCAGCAGCTGGCGCACGATGCACACGGCACACATGAAGAAGCTGGCGTACGCGATCCGCCGGCGACACGCCGAGTGGTCCATCGTGAGCCAGCGCACAGACCTCCGGCGCAAGCGCGAGGTCTCGCTCCCCCGCAAGGGCGAGAAGCCCAGTTGTTCCGTGTGTACACGCCCGCGGTCCTCGCTGAGTGCGTCGTTCTCGTTCGGCTTGAACAGTGCGAGCCACCAGTGCCGGCTCTGCGCGCAGTCGATATGCGTGACGTGCCGCGTGAAGAAGCGCCTCGCCGCGATCGGGCCCGACGGTGTGCTCTACATGCAGCCGATCTCGTTTTGTACCCCGTGTATCGACGCCGTGGGCAAGACCAGCGCGTTCGAGATCGCGGTGGACGAATTGGTGCAAAAGGACGCGCACCGCGGCTACGGCGACGGTTCCTTCGGGTCCTCCTTATCGCCTACCGAGTCCATCGGCGACCGCAACTCGCTCGAGGACAGCCTCATGCGGATAGCGTTTTAGCTCTCATGTCGTTCAATATCATATTTATCCAGAGAGCAAACACCCTTTGTGATTCGTGGTGAATTCCAGACTCAAGGATGTCATCAGCCATCGGGATCTGAATGGAGAAGACTTGTCTACGTTTTACTGAAACCCGTGCGTCGCGTACCAGTCCCGGACGCGTGAATCCGCCGAGACAGTCGCATGGATAGCGACGAGCGCCGTGCAGTTGTCGGGGATGGACACTGGAATGTAGTCGAAGTCGCCGCGCTGGATGTAATCCACGATCAGAAACACCGCGAGGTCGGCAATCGTCATCTTTTCGCCAAACACGAACGCCGCGGTCGTCGTCGACTGTTTGCACTGCGCGATGCTTTGTCCAGCGATTCTAAGGTGGTCTGGAGCACCCGATCCGCGACCAACTGCTCGCGCATGGCGCGGCGCGTCTCGGGGAGCTTCTTGTCTGCGGAGGGCTGCAGCTTGTAGTAGAAGTCCTCCACGCGCGAGACGAGCTCATCGATCTTGGCGGCCTGGAACGGCTCATCCACCGGGTACAACCCGCTCAACGTACCCGCGTAGCGAAGCAGCGCAAACGTCTGCGCCAACACGCGGCCATCAATGTCCAGCACGGGCAATTGGCGATACGGTAGCTTCCCATGGCCGTTGTTGATTTGCTCGTAAGTCACACGTTCGTCGTCAAACGGAATGCCGCCAATGTGAAGAGCAACTCGTACAAACTCCCCGCGGGATCTGAGATCGAGGTATGAAAGCCGAAGCTTGGTGGGGCGGGCGATGGGCGCGCCCGCTGCCGCATTTGCTAGAGACGAACTGGTCGTTTGGTTTGCAGCGAGAGCCGCAAAGAGCTTCTCGTGGACCGCCGTGATGGCCGCGTACCCGAAGGTCAAACTCGCTGGCACGATGGCGCTATAGTCCGTGCGCAGCATCTCCAAGAACGTACCGACCACGATCTCGTGGAGGTACAGCTGACTGCTTGACGCGTCGCGGAAGAGCGGGTACGAGCGCATCCACTCGAGGCGCGCATCGAGCTCGATGAACGCTGTGGGTAGGTGGTTCTTCACCAACGCCTCGATCTGGCGCTTCCGCTGCTGCACGTCTTTCTCGCGGGTGATCGGCACCACCCTGACGTCGCTCAGGTCGCTCACGCGCGCGAGGATTTCGTCCACCATGAGCGCCGCGACCGGGTCGTTCACCGGGTAGAAGCCCGCGAGCCGCGCGGCGTAGCGCTGGATGGCCTGGGCCTCGGCGATCTCCTCGCCGTCAACCTCGAGCACTGGCACGTGACCGTACGGCAGCATTGACTTGCGCTTGAGGAACGCTTCGCGCGTGAGCCGCTCGTCCTCGAAGCGCACTCCGGCGAGGCGGAACGTGGTGCGGATCGCCTCGGCGCGGCCGGGCTTGTCGAAGTACGAGAGCTTGAGCGTGGGCAGCGATGTCATGCTTGTCGAGGCGTCTTGCGTGCCGAAAGGCGTGTGCGAGAATGAGACGAGCTGTCCGTGGCAGTGCCACTGGCGCTGACTTGGTGTGCCACCGTGGCCTCGCGAGCTGGACCACTCAGCGCACGCCAGCGCGATCCTTGCTGCTTCGATGAGCTCGAAGTTGGTGGTGACGTCCAGAGTGATGGTCAGAGAGTCAAAAAGTGGGATCAAGCTGCGCGTATACATACTTTTATAGGTTATCTATTGGTATCCAAATAGCACTAAACTAGTATATCTAGGCTGTATCCAACCTCCGCCATTATGTGGGCACGGACGACTTACGGTGGGACCTGACCTCTCTGCGCACGTTGGCATCGGAAACGGGAGCCGCGGCGGCCTCTGGGTGCCATGGGGCGCTGGCCCGATGGTGCGTGCCATAGTCGGATTGCTTACAGCGTTCGGCCGTGTTCAGTGTCGGTGCGGAGGTGAGACCATCACCTCTTGGTCACGCCCCAGGCCCAGCTGGCTCCCAGGCCAGTTAGGCCGGATCTGGTCGCCGCCCCCTCTCTCCGGTCTGCAATCCGCTGCTGCGTGCGTCCCGTTTGTGTGAGTGTATCACCGGTGACGCAGCGGGTCGAGGTCCGGACAACGCTCGCGTGATTCGAGTCCACTGAGACCGACGTAGTTGCCGTTGTTCAACAACTTGTTGAAGCGGGAGTTGGACGCGCTTCCCAGACAGGCCCGCACCCACGCACCATACGGCGGTCGTCCGGTCCAGAGCCCACGTCGCTTCACGAGCAGACACGAAGAACGCAACCGCTGACGCTCACGCGGGCCGGCGACGGCGAGTGCGCCAGAACTGTCGACTATGGTTGCTCACTCGTCCATTTCCTCGCTCGATCGCACCGAGAACTACGACGGTCTCACTTGCTCCTCTGAGGACACTGGGTAGCCATGGCAGCCAGCTTCAGCAGTCCGTTCGAGCCGCTGCAGCTCTCGCGGCAGGAGGGCGACCAGCTGGAGGAGCTCGCACGCGTGCTGATCGCGCAGGTCGCGGTCCAGTTTGAGGCGCATCTAGAAGACGCGACACGCTCGGTCGACGCCTCGCGCTGGAAGCTCGTGAAGGAGCGCGAGGACGTCCACGTCTACAAGGAGCGCCCGCCGGACCGCCGGCAGCGTCGCGCGCGCCGCGACACAGCGATGGGTCAGAGGCTCTCGACCGACAGTATGGACGCGGGAAGCGTGTACGCCGGAGACCTGGACAGTGAGCCGCCCGCGGGGGACGCCAGCGACCTGCCGATTCTGCTCACGGTCGGCACGATCCAGGGCGACCTCTACGACACGATGTACGGCGTGACCAACCCGACGACCGAGATGATGCGCATCAAGACGGCGTACATCCAGGACGGCATGATCGACTCAGCCGTGCTGGCGCGACTACGCGAGCCCACGCCCGAGGACCCATTCCGCAGCCTCACCGTCAAGTGGTGCATCAAGGGACAGGCGCTCCACCTGCGCACGTTGGTCAGCAACCGTGATTTGGTGTACCTTGAAGCCACAGGGCTCATGCGGCTCCCACGCAGCGGAGAGCTTGTCGGGTACCAACTGCTCCACTCGGTGGATTTCCCGCAGACGCACCGCATCCAAGGCTGCATGCGTGGCAACATGTCCATCGTCGGACTGTACAGGCAGCACCGCGAGGGCGTGGTCGAGATGTACGGCAAAGGTTTCGTGGACCCGACGGGCCGCATCGTGCGCGCGCTCGTGGTCAAGTCAGCAGCCGAAGCGATGCTCTCGACGTGGCGCACGATCCAGACAGCGCAGCTCAAGAAGCTCGCGCACGCGCTGCGCACGCGCCACCTCGATCGCCATGGCGTGATCCGTCGCCGCCGCAAGTCATCGTCGCTCGCGGCCGTTGACAGCAAATGCTGTTCGATCTGCTCCAAGACGCTGTCGTCGATGGCGGCGCTTTCGTTCGGCAAGAAAGGCTTCGCGTCGCGCTGCCAGCTCTGTCTCCACGTGGTCTGCACGTCCTGCCGCGTCAAGAAGCAGATCGCGTCCGTCGCGCCCGACGGCTGGCTCGACGTGCAGCAAGTACCGTTCTGCGTCGCGTGCATCGACGCCGTGACCAAGACGAGCGCGTTTGACATCGCGCTGGACGAGCTGGTCCACAAGGACGCTCACGCTGGTCACGGTGGCGTGTCGCTGTCCTCGACCCTGTCGTCGTTTGATACGCGTTCGGAAAGCGAGTGGTCGGACACCGCACGCAACGCCTCGTACGCGTGAGGTACTTTATGCATGATTGGATATTCAATGAAAGCAATGTGGTTTCCACCTGTGATGCACGAGTTGGAGGCACGACCGCCTGGTCACGTAGGTACCAATAAGGATCAAACTTACTTAGCCGGGCGCGTGGCGTACCAGTCCTTCACGCGCGGGTGGCTGAGCACGGCCGCGTAGATGCCCACGAGCGTCGTGAACTCGTCGGCGATAGTCACCGGGACGTAGTCAAAGTCGCCGCTCTTGAGGAAGTCCACGATGTGGTACACCGCGAGGTCCGCGATGCTCAAGGTCTCACCAAACACGAACGGTCCCGCCTTCTGCCACTGCTGGATGCGCTTCTCCAGCGTCGAGAAGATCGACTGGATCGCGTTCGCAGCGAGAAGACGTTCGCGGATCGCGCGGCGTTCCTCCGGGTTCTTGGTGTCGAACGACGCCTGGAACGTGTGGTATACTTCCTCGACGCGCGCGATGATCTCGTCCATGCGCGCAGCCGCGAGCGGATCGTGGACCGGGTACAGGCCAGAGAGCATGCTCGCGTAGCGCAGCAACGCGAACGACTGGGCCATCACGACGCCGTTGACCTCCAGGGCCGGCAACTGGCCGAACGGCAGCGCCGGCTTGCGCGCGGGCATGTCCGCGTACGTGATGCGTTCGTCCTCAAAAGCGACGCCGCCGATGTGGAGCGCGAGGCGGATGAACTCACCGCGCGCCGGGATGTCGAAGTACGTGAGCTTGAGTTTGTGCGGCTTCTGCGTGGTTGGGGTCACGGGGAACGCCGGCGGCGTTGAGATCACTTGGCCGGCCTTGATCGCCTCCTGCACTCGCGTGTGGGTCGCCATGATCCGCGCGTAGCCATCGGCGATTGTCGTAGGAACATGGTCTACACGCCCGGACTGGAGCGTCGCAATGAACATGGAAAGCACGACCTCGTGCGCGAACAGCTTGCCCTCCGACTTCTTGAAGTACGCATACTCGGCAACCTGCTGGAGCCGCGCCTCGATCTGACGCAGCGCCGTCGGCAGCAGCTCGGTCGCCATGGCCTGACGCAGCTTGAGCTTCTTTTCCGGGTCTTGCTCGCGCATGGAGGCGATCACCTTGGTCTCGTACAGGTCGCTCACCGTCGTGATGAGCTCCTCCACCATCAGCGCCGCCAGCGGGTCGTCCAGCGGGTACATGCCGGCGACGCGCGCCGCGTACCGCTGGATCGCCTGCGTCTCCGCGAGCAGCTCGCCGTCGATCGTGAGCATGGGCACCTGTCCGTAGGGCAGCGTCGGCTTGAGCGAGGCCGTAAAGTCGTCGCGCGACACGCGCTCGTCCTCGAAGGGCACGCCGCCAAGTCGCAGCATGACACGCGAGCCCTCAGCTCGCGCCGCCAGGTCAAAGTACGTGAGCTTGAGTGTCGGGAGCGGCGCCATCGTCGACTGGTCGTGAGGAAGTTCTTGCTGCGTATCCAGGAGATTGGAAAGTGAGGCCGAAAGTGGGGGAGCGCGAGCGAGGAAGCGGAATGGGCGCAACACAAAGACGCAATCTTCGTGGAGATCGACCATCAACTAACTGATCTTGAGGAACCTGAGACCGCGGAATGATGGTTGAAGATCCAATCGTGATGACGCATCCGGCTTCAACTCGTTATATCAGTAGACGCGGCCTCTCTTGTCCATTTTCAATAGGATACATTACGTAATCAACTAAGATACGATGTATCACACGTCACAGATTTTTGAGATTGACTGAACCGCACCAGCTCCACTTGGATCCTTCGGTTCACTGGGCCCGTGCGTACCAGTCCACCACGCGCGGGTGGGCGAGCACGGCGTCGTGGACGGCCACGAGCGTCTTGAACGCGTCCGCGATCGTGGCCGGCACAAAGTCCACGTGGCCGCTCTTGAGCATCTGCACGACATTCAGCACCGCGAGGTCGGCGACGCTGATCTTGTCGCCCAGAGCAAACGCCGCGCCCTTCTTCCAGTACGCAAGACGCTTGTCGAGCAGCGCCAGCATCGTGGGCAGACGATCCGCCGCGAGCTGCTCGCGCATCGCGCGCTTCTTGTCCTGGTCCTTTTCGGCACCCGAGGGCGCGAGCGAATAGTACACGTCTTCCACGCGCGCAATGATCTCGTCGACCTTGAGCGCCTCCACGGGGTCGTTCGCAGGGTGCAGCCCACCCAAGGTGCCGGCGAAGCGGAGCAGCGCGAACGTCTGCGCGACCTGGACGCCGTCCACAGTGAGCACGGGCACCTGGCCGTACGGGAGCGTCGGCTTGCGTTTGAGGAATGCGTCCCTCGCGAGCCGCTCGTCTTCAAACGTGACGCCACCGATATGGAGTGCAAGGCGCAGCGGCTCCGCGCGGCCGGGAAAGTCAAAATACGTCAACTTGAGGCTCTTGGGCAGCTCAGCTGTCTCGACGTCCGCACGGCTT
>JAMFLL010000550.1:0-32713 GCA_027475725.1 Pythium rhizo-oryzae
AGTGTGTATTGAATATTTGTGTGGTCCACACTATTATAGGTTAATTCCTAATCGGTACGGACATTTTCACGCGGACATGTCCGTATGGTTACGACTTGGTTCAACAGGGACGGGTCGGAAACCCTGCTTTGGACATCAAGTGCGTGGTGAGCGCCGGTACCCAATATAGCGAAAATAGAGCGTCCCGAATCAATCAGATGAGTGTTTTGCTGATGTTGTGCGCGACCAAGTAGCAGAAAAGAGCCGAAAACAACAAAACCAGCCATGCCCAATCGGTCGAACAGAAGGAGGAGGATGGATCTTGCGGTGCAGCGACGGGTCTTGCGACTTGGGTGATGTGGACTGGCCTCGGCCACCTAAGCGATAGGAACATCCCATGTGGTCGGTTTGTAACGTGTTTTCAGTTCAACCGCCCTCTTCCCGGCCTGAATGCCTGAAGACCGTGCTGCTGCCGCGCCCGGCGCGCGCGACGCTGCCCGCGCGGCTGCTCCACGCGGCCGCCACAGCCGTGCCAGCTGCGTAATACTACGCCGTGTACGTGTCCAGAGGCGCTATCGTTCCAGGAGGTCGCTTAACGTCACGCGCCAGTGCGTAACGTTCTCGTGTTTGCCGCTGTGGGCCGTGCCGAGGTGGTGTCGGCGGTGGAGGACCTGCTGTTGTGTGGCAAAACGCCGCGCACGCTACGCCAGTGCATCAAGTAGCTCGGGCGTGGGTGGCCGCTGCGCGCGTGCATGTGAGGAGCAGAGTGACGCCGACGTTTCGAGCACTCGACCAAGAGCCAAGCAAGAAAAAGTCAAGAAGAGGCTATAGGTTGGAAGACGGGATCGATCAGGGCAAGCACATGAAGTGGTGATTAACGACTGGCACGTGTGGATACCTTAGTGCGACTGAAGCTGGTCTCGCATCGTACGCACCTGCTCAGCGTGGCTCCTTGGAGATTCCATGGCATCAAGAACCGCGAGCCACGCATCGCCAAGAACCGGGATCACGATTCGAACTTGACGGCTCGAACACTCACGACGCGTCGCCGGCACACTGCTGCATACTTTAACTAAACCCCCGGAAGCTCCGGTACGCACGGGTAGTATATCGGACTCGAGCGGATCGATGAGGTCAGTTCGGTGTACCCACGCTCGTCCACACCCAGGCACGACGACGACAAGCCAGTCCCCCGTCTCTTCCAGCACACGAAGGCCACGGACTGGCTCGTCGAGATGGATCGATGGGTGAGAGACATCGCGCAGATCACGCAGGTTCGGCGTCGGCGCGGTCTTTTGAAAGCGCTTGTACTCACCAATGTGTGAACTTGACCAACTTCGCCGTTCGCAATTGCTCTGGGTTAAAGGACAGTGTAAGCGTCCCTAGCGTCGAAGACACTTTGCACAATGTCGTCAAAACCCCTCCCAGGTAGCCCTGGGCTGGTCAGTACCAGCTTTTCGAGCGACGTCAAGACACCACTGCCGGCGCGAAAGCACGCAACGAACAACCATCTCCACAAGTGTGATCCGGGAAACTCAACATTTCCAACCATGTAGATGGACCGAATCGAGTTGCTCGTCTCCAGCAATGAAAAGATGCCGTCGATAGTCTCCACGCTGGCAGAGTCGTTAAAGTGGACGCTCTTCACCGCACCAAACAACCTGGGGCCTTGTGAAGCGAACGCTCTCGTTGTGTTGTCTCTAACTTCGTCGTCTCCAACGCACACACTGCTCAAGCAAACGCCATGATCGGCAAGCTGCTGGAGGATGACCATGTGGTCCGATAGTGTGTTCTCCTGCTCATAGACGATCTCGGCAACCCGGAAGACTGGACGTCGACATGTTTTGACGGCTGCTTCTGGTTGCGTCGAGCTCAATGAACTCCCGACTCCGTTAGTTGCGACGATCTCGAGTATCTCCGTCAGAAGCTGCGTAACTTTGCGCTCCTCGAGTAGTATGCCGCCTGATATCCAACGGATCGGAGCGATGCCCGGTTGCACCCCATCCAGGCTGGCTTCCAACGCAACTCGCATGGCCACGTATGCTGGTGAATCCCAGTGCTCGCCAGAATGGCTCACGAGATCTCGGGACCACACATAGTTTATCACGCCGTCGATAGCCATGCCGAGCCTGACCTGTGAGTGAGGAGGCAGCTCGTCAACAAACTTCCGGGCCTCGTCATCGTGCGGCCATGATTCTAGGATAGCTCGGCGCCACTCGTCAACGTCGACTCACGCGAGCAGCGCCAGTAGTTCGAACCCTTCACACGCGAGCTGCGCCAACTCTCACGGACCATGTTATCCAGAGCGTGGGGACATGAGACTCGGTCTTGGGTGTGCGCGGCCGCGGTCAATCCGGAATCGTAAACCGTTGAACAGCTCTCAGCCACGGACGCAAGCGCTCGAGGAGCTGTGTCATGCGGAAATCGTGAAATGCGTGGCTTTCTGCGTCCGTGGTCCGTGGCCAGACGGGATCTGGGCGACAGGGAGGAGCATTCTGCCCTCACGTCGCTCGTGAAATGTCTCTCACTTGCTGCGTGCCAATTTTACAAGAATATTCTGGCACTTCGCTTGCTTGCAGTCGGGCTGGGGGGAGCAGACAGGCTCCGGTCGAGACGTTGTGTCGAAGATCCCTCCGACAGATGTGCCACGACAGGAATCCAGCGTAAACGTGAGTGAAGCCCATCGTGACCAAGTTGTTCAGGTTGAGGCAGGACGTCACAGTTGATGGTGGGAATCCGACTGAGCGAGAATGTGGTCATGTCGATCAACTTTGACGAAACTGCGCACATCGTCTTTGCCCCCAGGCTGTTTGTGGTGATTCACGTGATAAGGTCACTAGGGCCGACTTTCCAGGTGTTTGCGCGCAGAAAACGACAAGAACAAGTTCGGAGTGATCAAACACGAATTCTTTGAGCCAGCGTGAAAGGAGAGTAAAGCAGCGAGATTTTCCTCACGTCTTTTCAGCGCTTCCACCACGAACTGCGCGCCTAGGACTGGGTCAGTTCCCCTACCGCGTCAAGACCAACTCAAGCACGCGTCCGAGGACTTTTCACTCGCTGATCGAAAGACACACCAGCCTTTGAACGCACACTGCCGCGTAGCCGAAGATTCGGGCCATGGCATCGGCGTCCAATGCATATCGTACTGCATTGGTCGCTCTTGGTTGGCCTCCAGAACGGTCTCGAGACGGCAGAGCAACACTGATAAACGCAACCTTGCACTCCAATTCGATCGGGGCAAATCGAATCGGTAGCGGCTCGCGATTGTGTGCCCGGATCCCTGTGATGACTGGGCTCTGGCGCAGCTCCAGGTCAAAGACAGCGTTCGATGTGATACAAATCACGAGATGTCGCAACCTCAGGTTGTGCTCCAGCATGGTCTTGACGGACGGCAACGGATGCGCCTCGTAGCCGCGCACGCTGGGCAGCGTCAATTAGAGTACTTCAAGGTGGTGGAACATGGCATGGCGATAGTCTCCTAGACAGTTGAACAGACGAAAAGAGAACAGGTCTTCGACGATGTGGTGAGCTTCAAGAACAAGGCGCTTGGCATGACATGAACCGTCTTCGTATACACGGGCGAAGATATGGAGAGAGGCGATTGTTGTGAGTGAAGACGGGTCCATGGCGAGCTCCAAACCTTCCAGTCGTGGACATAGTGCAAACAACGAGCGCACCCAATCATCGGACAACGAAGCAGCGGGTCCAGTGCTCCGCAGGATGCTAAAGTTCTTCACAAAGCGTCCGACGACCCGAAGCAGCGCGATGACAAAGTCACTCGACGGAGCGTAGTGCAATTCAACATAGTTGAGGAGGCGGTATGGCTCTGAGGTTGCGGCATTCGCGGGTGCTATCTCAGAGCAGGACGCAGAGCGGACGTTGAGGAGATCTCGACGGTCGACCCACGCACGCCCCCACCCAGGCACGACCACGACAAGCCAGTCGTCACTCTCTCCCATCACTCGCAGTTTATGGAGCGTTTCGTCAAGCACAACGATGTTTCCCGTATCTTCGTCCTCGGCAAGTTGATCACGTGGCGGTGCAGTGAGCCAAAACTTCTTGGTGCTCGCCAAGGACAAGTGTTCGCTTGCGTGGCTGGTTAGTTCCATTGCTCCTGGAACCTGGTAGATCCCTGAGAGAACGTCGCTCGTATTGAGAGAACGTCGCCCTATTTCGTCAAAACCGCCTTCCGGCGGTGCTGGGTGGTTTATGATCAGCTTCTCGAGCGATCGCAACGCCCCGCCGCCGAAGCACACGGCTAAAATCCAACGCCACTGGCGGAGCCCACCCAATTCGCTGCCGCCGGTCACCGCGATGGAGCGCACCGACTGGTTCGTCAGCAGCAGCGAGAAGATGCCCTCGATGGTCTCGACGCTTGAAGTTCTACACAATTCGATATTCTTGACTGCCGCGAACAATCTAGAGCCTTGCGAGATGAATGCTTGTGCCTTCTTCGCTGTGACAGCGCGTGCTTCCACCCACAACGTGTCGAGGCACACACTGTGTTCCGCAAGCTGCTGAAGGACGGCCATGTTCTCTGGTAAACACTGAAGCTGCCTGTAATCGATCTCTGCAACTCGAAATACCGGCGGACCTCGTCGACCAGCTGCGAACTTGCTGCGGCTCGCGCTCCGGGGGCTCCCGAAGTGGTAGTCCATTGCGATTTGGAGCAGCTTCGTCAAAAAGTGGGTAATGCTTTCTGCGTCAAGATACTCGTGGCCGTCAAGCTCATAGCGAATGGGGGCAATGCCGTCGACTAGCTCGTCTTGCTCCAGCTCGCCTTCCACCTCTGCTCGCACGGCCTTGTATGCGACCGACTCCCAGTGGGCACCCGTGTGGCCAGCAAGATCCCGGTACCACGCGATGTCGCGCTTGGACTCGATCACACCGAGACCAACGGTTATTTGCGGAGGGAGCTCGTCAATGACCTTGCGGGCCACTTCATTACGCGGCCACGTCACGCGAACAGCTCGTCGCCACTCCTCGGTGCCAGCCCGCGCGAGTAGCGCCAACAGCTCGAGCCCCTCGCACGCAAGCTGCGCCGACGCCGAGGTCTCGACAGCGGCATCACCAAGCCACTCCACCCACATCGTTCGAGCGTGAGGATCGTGGTCGAGCGTCCCCGTTGATACGTAGGGCGAGTGCGGCTCCGCGTGCTGCCGCACGGCCTCCAGCCACGGGCGTAGGCGCTCGTGTAGCGCCATGAAGGATTGAGTTCTCTCTCTGTCCTGAAAGAAGCTTTGTCAACTGAGCTGGTCAGGTGCCTCGCTCACCAGTTGCGCAAAAAAAAAAAAAAAAACTGCGACACGACGGCGGTGAGAAGTTCTTTCGCGACGCAGACGCAGCTCCCAACGGTGCGATCGCTCGCTCCACCTGTCTCCCACTGACCATGGGGTGTGGCTCATTCTTCGATTTCCCATCTCCAGCACCGACCGACTAGAATGGCGCAGTTCCTCGTGGCCAAGAGCATCGCGTTCGCGTTCCCCGACAGCGCGATCAGCTGGGACATCGAGCGCGCGACGCTGAACGACTGCCGCGTCACGGACGACGGCATCGAGATCTCGCAAGGGAGCGGCGTGTTCGAGCTCACGCTTGAGCTGCCCCACACGACCACTGTCGACGCGTTCGTGAGCATCGACGGCACGATCCTCAAGGAGTTTGATCACGTCGGCGCGGAATTGGGCCGCTCAAACGACCAGATCGCCGTCGTCAAGCACCTCACGAAGATCCGCGCCGGCTCGGTGGTCGGCGCGTACACCAAGAACAACGTACAGGGCGTGTTCCGCGGCGCCGTGCTGACCATCCGCAAGATGCCCGAGGAGCGCTAGATCACCAGATCCCATTACTGTATAGCTTGCGTGTTTGTCTATCCGATAACATCTTTATCTGAGTTCCTCACTTGGTCTCATCTTATGGACTCGACTCAGCGGCAGCCACGGCGTTTCGGAGCACCAGGATCTGCTCGTCCTTGGTTAACGCGATGCGGCCGCGCCACTGCGCGTGGAGCCGAAGCGGCTGCTTGTCCTCTAGCGCCGAAATCAATTCCTCCGCATCGCTGGGCTCGTTGAGCAGCCCGAACCAGTCACCGCTCGGGTACGCGATGCAGTTGGCGGCGTAGCGGTGGCCGCCGAAATGGCTCGCGCTGTACAGATGCACGGGCACGTTTCGCTGGGCGCTGACGTCCTGAAGCCAGCGCAGCAGCTTCGGGCCGTTGCACCCACAGCGCTCGTCGCGGGACTCGTGCGCGCACACGAGAATGTGGTGGCCGCTTGCGAGCGGCGTGGACGTGAGATTCCTAGGATATGTGGGCATCATAATTCGTGAGCGTGTAGCGATCCAACTAGCAAGGGTGGACGAAAACGTACAGATCATCGAGGACACTGTGGACGTCCGGGCTGGGCTCGACCAGCTTTGTCACGAGTGAGGGGACTGCGTAACGTCCGCGTTAGCGATCGTTCTCTCAAGCCAGGCGATGTGAGACATCGACGCGAGCGATAATGATGGAAACGTACTGTGAGAGAGTTCGACATCGTGGACGCGGATGTTGTCTGGGAAGACCAGCAGATCGTGCTTGCGCGTGTCCACGTCCTCGTCTTGCGTAGGTGCACTCACGCTGGTGCACGGCGCAGGGAACGGCGTCGCCGCAATCGTGCGAAGCGGCGACGACTTGGGGCTCTCGCCGGTGGCCACCAACGCCTAGGGAAACAAGAGAGCGAGAGGGTGAGCGCTTTGTCATCAAGAATGTCAATGCCCCCTTCGTAAGACTGTACGAACCTTGACGTAGGAGGCGACGACGTGGTCTGAGAACTCGATCTTCTTGGCCCAATTCACTGGCGCCGACGCGTCCGGGTCCACGACTACGAGCTGGCGCGTGTAAAACTGCGCGAAGACGACCACATCGCCACAGGCGTCAGTATACGAGACCATCATATACAAACTGATCGCATACAGCGCGTACCTCGGCGGTGCCTTCGATACCGATAGTCGGCTGCGCCTCGGCGCGCTCCTTGCGGCGCCGCTCGCGCTGCCTCTCGAGCGCTGA
The DNA here is from genome assembly GCA_027475725.1 of Pythium rhizo-oryzae. NCBI lineage: Eukaryota > Oomycota > Peronosporomycetes > Pythiales > Pythiaceae > Pythium > Pythium rhizo-oryzae. Next base: position 7,022 of record JAMFLL010000550.1, read on the forward strand.
ACTGGCGTCAAACGCCGCGGCCGGCGACGCCGACGACGAAAACGAGGAAGACGATCCAAAACCCGCGGCTCCACGCAGAGCGCAGCGCGCGCGCGCACGCACCGGCTGAGAGGCGGGGAGGAGACGCATCGTGACGGGAGGGGGGCTTGCGCGCGCGATGCAGTGAGTCGCGGACTGCGGATTGGGGAATGTCGCTGGCGCGTCAATGACGTTGGTGATCCCAAATTGGGGGCGAGCAGCTCCAGACGAGACCATCATTCCGACGGTCTCATCTCCCTGGACGCCGTCAACATCGCGGACGACGGTCTCCGATGATTCGCACCACCAAAGGTAAGACCATCACTCTGACGAATAGCTCTGGAACTTTTTGAAAAGTTCCAGTGACCTCGTTGTGCGATGCCAAATCGCCCAGGATTGACCCAGGTCTGAAAGCCCGGGATCTGTTGGAAATGCCCATCTCATCTGAAGCCGCCAATCCACGTCACCCACCAACTAGTTGAAGCCGCCGTCGGCTGTGCATGAGAGTGTTGGTGGCGGATTGATCCGGTTTAGTCCGTACGTGGCTGTGCGTGGCGGCGCGCCAGCGATTGGATCGCTGGCACACGCCCCGCACTCACATCGGACCGGTTGGTCCTCTGGCACGCGCGTGGGAGCCGAGTGGGTGCTCGGGCACGCGTCCTTGGGGCCAAAGGACTCGGGTGAAGTGCTGTGCTCGGTGGGAGCACAGGGGAAGACGCTAGCTAGACGTAGGAGGCAGACCGAACTAGCCCTAGCGGTGCACGTGCATGTGTTCTGTTTAACTCTGCTGCTAATCAAACTCACTCTTCAATCTACTACCTGATCAACAGGTTATGAGCCCAAGCTCTCGCCTGGAGAAGACCTCGCAACTGTAGAAGACGCACCAGCCGTAGCCGACCTCGCTACGCAAGCCGGCCCCCGTAAGCATGAAGAAACCGGAGGACCTCCTGGGAGGTGACAATTACTTCCACTGGAGCTTCAACATGCGCATGACCCTGTACCGCAAGGGTCTCGGGGCACACATCGAAGAAGTCAAGGAGGGAGCCGTGCTGAGCCCCCAGTGGCAAGCCGACGACATGAAGGCGTTGGCGTTCATCGCGCAGGGTGTCGAGATCGAGCACCAGACCAAGATTCGCCTGGCCACCACGGCGAAGCAAGCGTGGGATACGCTCAGCGAGTACCACAACCGCAAGAATCTGCAGAACCGCGTCATCGTGACCAGGCGCCTGCACGAGTTCAAGATGGAGAGCGGCGCGACCATGGCTGCTCACATCGACAAGTTCGACGAGCTTGTCGTGGCGCTCGAGTCGGTGGGAGAGCCGATTGACGAGCCCCGGCAGTTGGTGATACTGCTGGGGAGCCTGCCTGCCGAGTACGATATGATCGTCTCGATCGTGGAGAATATGAGTGAGATTGCACTGATCGACGTCAAGGAGAAGTTGCTCAAGGCGTACACCAAGATTAACGACAAGGAGAAGGCGGAGACCGCCCTCAAGGCGCAGTTCGCTAGCAAGAAGAAGTACCACAACATGAGCAACAAGAAGGACAAGAAGCGAGTCTTCAAGGGTCGCTGTTTCAAGTGCAACAAGAAGGGTCACATGGAGAAGGACTGTCGCAGCGGGCAGGCTGCGGCGCAGAGCGAGATGTTGTTCATGGCCACCGGGGATCATGCGACTGGCTGGCTGCTTGACAGTGGGGCGTCCTCCCACATGTCGCCGTTCAAAGCTGACTACACGTCGTACCGCAGCATCGCGAACCCGATTGCGGTTACCATCGCAGACGGCGCACGTCTCGATGCGGTTGGTGTTGGTGATGTGAAAATGGTCACTATTGATGGTCGCGAGATCACTGTGACCGATGTGCTATTCATCCCGAATTTGGACCGTCGCCTCATCTCGATCCCGAAGCTGACGGCTCGTGGTCTGAACGTGACGTTTGGCCATGGAAGTTGTGACATCATGAAGGATGGAGAGCTGTGGGTGCGCGTGCCGCGACGCGGCGACTCGTACTATCTCCCGTGTCGTGCCAGGGAGAGGGCCAACTTTGTTGAGCACACCCGCCGTCAGAGCGAGTGGGAGCTGTGGCATGCTCGTCTCGGGCACACGCACTTGGCCAACTACCGTCGTCTCCAGGAGATCAACCCCGAGCTGCCGGTGGTAAATGAGCCGACCGAGAACCTGTGCGGTGGATGCATGCGTGGCAAGCAAACGGTGGCATCGTTCCCCCAGCAAACCGTGGTGGTGAAGACTGATGGAGTGCTTCAACTAGTGCACATGGATCTGATGGGTCCAATGAAGACGCAGTCGCATGGTGGTGCCAAGTATGTTCTCGTCATCATTGATGATCACTCTCGTTTCGTCACGGCGTATTTCCTCAAGACAAAGGCTGAGGTCGCGGACCGGTTCCGCGAGTACAAGGCGCTGGTCGAGAACCAGTGGGGCGCTCGGATTCGGATCATCCGCAGCGACAACGGCGGCGAGTTCGTCAACAAGCAGATGTGCTCAATCTGCTCTGCCAATGGTATCATCCACCAGCGCACATCGCCTTACAGCCCTCAGCAGAACGGTCTCGCGGAGCGAATGAATCGCACAGTGATGGAGATGGCCCGGTCGATGCTCCACTACAAAGCTGTGCAACCCAAGTGGTGGGCCGAAGCAGTCAACACTGCCGTCTACGTGATCAATCGCATCCCGAATCGAGCGCATCCCGATCGTTCCCCGTACCAGATCTGTACCTTGCAAGTGCCGCGCCTCGATCACCTTCGTGTGTTTGGATCGCTTGGGTACGCGCACATTGATGACTCGAAGCGCACCAAGCTGGGGGCGAAGAGCTACAAGTGCATGATGCTTGGTTACGTTGACAACGTCAAGGCCTATCGCGTACTAGACTTGGTCAGCAACACGATTCGTACCTCTCGTTCGGTGATCTTGGACGAGCGTGAGGTCGACGGGATATACGACGAGGTGCATCCAAGTGGTGAGTTCCAGCCCGGAGCTGTGTACGAGATTGGTGTCGACGACGAGCCTGAGCACACCCGAACGAAAGCTCAGCTCACTCCGTCAGCGGATGACGATGAACCTATGACCAGTGATGAAGATGACCAGAACATGGAGGTCGACGACGTTGCAGTGGACGAGCGTGGCCCTCTTGTGAACGTGGCGCCGCAAGCGCCCAGCGTACAGGCTCCCGTGACGGTACCTGCTGTGGCGGCTCTGCCGCCGTCCGACGTACCAGAACGACGCCCGGAACGCTTGTTGGGCCAAAGCATGCCGACGCGCATGCCGACGCGCACGCCCGTGGGTGATGCTATGGTCTTCCGCTCACCATACAACACCAGATCGAGCGACCGTTTTGCGACAAGTATTGTTCCGCATCGTCCCATTGCTGGGTCCGGAGTGAATGGCAGGCAGCCTCCCAGACTTTCTCTCACCGGTTCTGAGAATGGTTCTTCCGAGCGCAGCATCGTTCTATACGATGGCAGTGATGGCACCCACGACGACGCCCGACCGCCAGCGCCAAAGCGGTCTCGACATGACGAGACGGCGTTGGTAGTGACTCTCGCTGATGTACCAAGTTCGTTCGAGGAAGCGATCAGTGGTCGCGGCGGCGAGCAATGGCGTGCCGCGATCCTGGAGGAACTGAAGGCGCACGAGTCGAATGGAACCTGGTCTATAGTGACCCCGCCCGTCGGCACTCGTCCCGTGACGTGCAAGTGGGTCTTCGCACTCAAGAGGAATGAACACGGTGAGATCATCCGTCACAAGGCGCGTTTGGTTGCGCGTGGTTTCTCACAGACACCAGGCGTTGATTTCCAGGACACATACTCGCCGGTCGCGAGCATGAACTCAATCCGTGTCTTTCTCTCGGTATGCTGTTTCCGTGAGTACGTGGTGTTCCAGTTTGATGTGGACACAGCATTCTTGTACGGTGTCCTCAATGAAGACGTGTACATGGAATGCCCTGAAGGTTTGGACGTCAAGCCAGGCTCGGCACTTAAGCTGCTCAAGTCGCTATATGGGCTCAAGCAGGCTGCGAATGTATGGCACCAGACCATCAAGGCTGTACTGATCCGACTCGGTTTCAAGCCATCGTGTGCCGATCCATGCGTGTTCACGAAGAAGCGCACCGATCGCGACGACGATGATGACCTCGTGATGCTTTGCCTGTACGTTGACGACCTGCTGATTGCCGCCAAGACGAAGACGGACGTATACAAGGTGAAGACACAGCTGGATGCTGAGTTTAGAATGAAGGACCTCGGTAGGGCGAAGTTCGTATTGGGTATTGAGATAGCCCACGATACCAGCAAGAGCTCGCTCACGCTGAGCCAACGCCACTACATCACGCGCGTCGTCGAGCGCTTCAACCAGTGCGATGCCAAGGACGTCTACAACCCGGTTGAGACTGGTTTGAAGCTATCCCGTGCTGATTGTCCATCCACGGATGAAGAAGTCGATGAGATGAAGAAGAAGCCATTTCGTGCTTTGATGGGATGCCTGCTCTATGTCGCGGTGTGCACACGACCGGATATTGCATACGCTGTCTGTAATCTCAGCAAGTTCCTGGAGAAGCCTGGAGGGAAGCACTGGAAGGCGGCGATCCGCATCGTGCGTTACCTGAAGACCACGTCGGATCTCGGTCTCTGTTTCCACAGCAAGCAGCACGCTGGTGAAGCTGTCGCGTTCAGCGATGCTGACTGGGGAAGCAATCTTGACGATCGTCGCTCAGTGTCTGGAGTGATGGTCATGCTCCACGGCGCTCCAGTCGTGTTCAAGTCCAAGTACCAGCGCACTGTGGCGCTAAGCTCGGCCGAGGCTGAGTACATGGCTCTCAGTCTGTGCGTTCAAGACGTGCTCTGGACGCGCGCGCTGCTCTCCGACCTGGGTGTCAAGCAGCGAGATGCTACCACGGTCATGGAGGACAACCAAGGTGCGATCGCACTCGCTCAGAACGATGGGTATCACAGCCGCGCCAAGCACATCGATATGCGCCACCATTTTGTTCGCGAGAAGGTTTACTCGAACGAGATTGCTCTGGAGTATGTCGAGACCAAGCAACAACTGGCTGACATCATGACAAAAGGCATCGCGACGGTGCAGTTCGAGTATCTTCGCTCACGCTGTGGTGTACGCTCGGTCGCATAAGGCGACGACGTCCGTGCCGTGTTTCGGTGGTTCAAGCATGTGATGGGAGTGGGAGTGTTGGAAATGCCCATCTCATCTGAAGCCGCCAATCCACGTCACCCACCAACTAGTTGAAGCCGCCGTCGGCTGTGCATGAGAGTGTTGGTGGCGGATTGATCCGGTTTAGTCCGTACGTGGCTGTGCGTGGCGGCGCGCCAGCGATTGGATCGCTGGCACACGCCCCGCACTCACATCGGACCGGTTGGTCCTCTGGCACGCGCGTGGGAGCCGAGTGGGTGCTCGGGCACGCGTCCTTGGGGCCAAAGGACTCGGGTGAAGTGCTGTGCTCGGTGGGAGCACAGGGGAAGACGCTAGCTAGACGTAGGAGGCAGACCGAACTAGCCCTAGCGGTGCACGTGCATGTGTTCTGTTTAACTCTGCTGCTAATCAAACTCACTCTTCAATCTACTACCTGATCAACAGGATCCAAATATCCCCACGAGACCATGAGGAAAACAATCTGGAAGTTCGTAGAAGTCGAAACTGTCACGTTCACGACACATTCGCGTTCATGTCAGTGGAACTCGATGCTTTCTAAAACCTCGGAGTTCCGCTCCGGACATCCAGCTTTGAAACTGCGCACGCGCTGACTGCAGCACGGCGTAGAGATCGAGGACGAACGGGTCCGGAAAACTCGTCGGTATGGTGTCGCTCGGGCACAAACCAAGCACACGACGCGCGTCCATCTGCACTCTCGTGGTGGGAGCAGCAACTGGGATGGCGTTCGGCTGATGCACCAGTCGCTGACCCGTAGCAAGCACCTCGTACAGCTTGCACAACGCAGCGTGGAGATCGTTGTCCACACGGACACACAACACGTACGCGACACCGGGGACCTTGGCCCACTGTTGCGCCTTCCAGTCGAGGGAGCCGGTCGTGTTGCCCCAGTCCTGCGAAACGCCTACCTCGACCTTGATCGTGACAAATTCGACCCACGATGGGACGCCGTGTGGAAGCTGGATGCCCAGCGGTCGCATCACGGACTCCTTGGGGCCGAAGCTTGCGTCTGGTCGATGCTGTGGGCCTTGTGTGTTGGCTGACCCGACGTTGCATCTCAGATACGGTCCCACGGTCGGATCCGCGTGAATGCCACTGCTCAACAGAAACGCGAACACATCGTGCGTTGCTCCCCCGGAGAACTCGACGACCCGGATCTCGCCAGCAGCTTGAGCGTCGACCCGCTCAGGTTCAAACCACGCCATGAGTTGCGCGCTGATCATCGCGTCCTCGCTCTGCACGTACGCGTTCCACTCGGCCAGGGTCGCGCGGCACACCAGGAGCGTGGTCCCGCGGAGCGCGTGGAGCTGGTTGGGCGGCGGCCACGTGACGAGATCGAGCGCGGCGTTGATGCGGCCAACGGCCGCTGTGGCCTCCCACGTCGCCATACTTTGTTAGGAATGTGGAAAGGAAAGTTCCAGTTGGAATCCGATTGTTCTCTCAGCAGGGACGTGGCGCAAACGATAGAGACGAAATGACACGTTGCAGAGGTTTTGCTCTTCCCACGCAGGGGTTTTGCTCTTCACAAACGACCACTCCGACGGTGACCATGACGACGACGGCGCGCGAGATCCGGGCCGCGGCGGAGGCGCTCGCGTACGAGCAAGTCTACAACCACTTCAACCGCGATAGCGCAGACGACGACATCGCGCCGCTTCTCGTGTGCGACGGCGTCTCGGTCGACGCGTTCAACTCGTACGTCGGGGACGGCGAGTGTCTGCCGATTGGTGCGCGCTTTCTGGAGCTGGACAGCGAGGGCCGCTTACGGGTGGTCGACACAGCGACGGCGATCCACGAGAAGACCAAGTGTCAGTTTCAGTGCGCCTTCTGGAGAGCTTGCGGAGACGCCCGAGAGATCGCGTCGTGCGGCTCCATGACTGCTCGTCGCCCTGGGCTCCCCGTGAAAGAAGCCGACGCGACGTTCGGACCGCGCCGGGTCACTCCGCACCGCACTTCGCCACCACCAGGGCTCACCTGTGCAGACTGGCTCACGCTCGCCGTGGAGGTCGGCCATCGACAGAGCTGGGCCAGTCTCCAGAACGCGGCGCGCTGGTGGCACGGCTATGCAGGTATGAAGTACGTGCTGCTTCTCAAGCCGAGCGTGAACACGAGGTCGCTGTACTACCGACTGTACGACGTTGAACACCGGCCGCTTCGGCCGCGAGGTGGTCTTCCGCAGCCAGTGATGAGAGGCCACGTCCGCCTCGACGAGGAGGGCGGTCCCCCCCGAAGTGCTTGAGTTTGACGCTCGCCGGATCCTTTCGATTCCAGAGGGTCTACCGCTGCCCGCTGGTGTGAACGAGCGTATCTCTGTGGACTTGCGAGACGTCTGGGAGATGGTCTGGGACTCGCTTGGTCCGTATTAAGAGCTTGGGGGGCGTGTGTGCCGGCGAATGGCCAGGTGGATCTGCCTTCGGTCAAAATGGTCTTCAATTCAACTTCATGTTCCCAATGCATTACTGACGCACAGTCTCCATAATTACGATCATCTATTCGCGTGAACAGTGATTGAAATGAGCAAAATCGTGTGGAGGAAAAGCGGTCGCTGTCAACCATGAGACTGGAAACAAACCGGTACACCACCGGTACAGTAATGATGTCCATTTTCCACAGCGGTTCGATCCTACACCAAACATTGCGTGATATATCTCACTGCAAACACCTCGTCTAATAATGCACCGGCACGGTAGTTGACGATTCGGATCTCGCCGGTCGCGTCGCTGGCAGCTGTCTCAAATGAGAAGGTCCGTACTGGTTGGGATTCGGTGGTTCTCTCTAGGAACGTGGTGCAAACTGCCGAGAGCAAATGAAGCATCGCTGCAGTGGTTTCTTGTTCGCAATCGGCCATTCCGTCAGCGACGGTCACAGCTATTGTTGAGGTCTATGACGACCAAAGCGCGCGGCGGCGGAGGCGCTCGCGGAAAAGAAAATGCATAACCACTTCAACCGCGATGACCCAGACGCCGACATCGCACAGCTCGCTCGTGTGCGGCAGCGTCTCGATCGACGCGTTCAACGGTGAGTGTCTAGCCATTAGAGCGCTTTCTGGAGCTAGCCCACGCCGGCCGCCTTTGGGTCGTGGACTCGGCCACACGTGCCCACGAGATCATCAGCGTGAGTTTGAAAGTACGCCTTGATCATCGCCTGTTGAAACAGCCAAGAGATCAAGCCATGCGGCTCGGTAACGACCGACTTATAGTTGTAGAAGCCGACGCCACGTTTGGGCCGCTCGCACGCACACGACACACCACCCACCAGGGCAATCGGCAAAGCTTGGTGGGTCTTTCGAACGCGACGCGCTGGTGGCAGTTATGCTGGTATGAAGTACGTTGCTTTGGTGTTAGATGCAAATCAGGCAAAGGTTGTAACCCAGATCACGGTAAGGATCCGCACAGATTGTCGAGAAAAACACTGACTTGATCATGGATTGACCTCACTGAAATTGTCGTTCTTTACGACGTTGGCATCAAAAGTTTGCGCGCGTTGCATCAAGCACGGCGTGTAGATCGATAACCAATGGGTTAGGAAAACCGACGGGCACAGCGTCGTTCGGACCCAAACCAAGCACACGACGCGCGTCCATCTGCACTTGGGTGGCTGGAGCGGCAACTGGGATGGCGTTCGGTTGGTACGGCAGTCGCTGACCAGTACCTAACACCTCATACAGCTTGTACCACGCAGCGTCGAGATCGTTGTCCACACGGACACACAACACGTAGGCTACACCAGGGACCTTGGCCCACTGGTACGCCTTCCAGTCGAGGGAGCCGGTCGTCTCGCCCCAGTCCTGCTTGACGCCGATCTCGACCTTGATCGTCAAAAACTCGTCCCACGAAGGAACATCTTGTGGAAGCTGGACGCCCAGCGGTCGCATCACGGACCGCTTGGGACCAAAACTTGCGTCAGGTCGAAGCTGTGGGCCTCGTGTGTTGGATGCTGCTCCTCCAGCGGAAAGAAAGTTTGGAGTCGCTCGATCGGTACAGACCGCATAGGTCAGCTCAATCGCAAACGATTCATGTTTTGGTCCCACCGGATACTCGACGATGCGGACCTCGCCGGTCGCACGGTCGTCGTACGTCTCGGGGCCAAACCACGCCATAAACCGCGCGTTCATCTCAGCGTCCTCGCTCTGCACGTACGCGTTCCACTCGCCCAGCGCCGCGCGGCACACGAGGAGCGTGGTCCCGCGGAGCGCGTGGAGCGGGTTGGGCTGCGGCCACGTCACTGCGCCAAGCGCGGCGTTGATGCGGGCGACGGCCAACGCGGCCTCGCGCTGCGTCATCCTTCTCGCGGTCGTCGCGCTCTCGGGCCGGCGGTTGAAGCGGCAGCAGAGCGTCGACCTGACGCCGCCGACTAGGACGGCGTTCCTGCGGGTTCTTTTCGCTTGGGACACGGCGACGGAGGAAGAACGATGCGACGGGGAGAATGAGCAATGTTCGTGTGATTGGGGACCGAGCATTGATGGGGGTGGGCAACGAATCGGTTGCTCAATTGGAGGGGAACGGGGAGTGTTTGTACCGTGTTTTGCTGGTGCTTTTGTCTACATGGGTTGCTGGATGAGAGACACTTGAAGATACCCACTGCCTCCACTCGACCAAGTGCGAGGAACTTCAACTTGTGCGGCCAACCGACTGATATGTGGCTCTACAATAAAGCGTCGCTGATCCACCAGGCGCGCGGTGATGCCTTGATGCGCGAGTTGTTCGCGATTGGTCGTGGGGCGCCATCTCGCGACCGACAATAAGATCGCGATGGCGCGTCGTGGTCAGTGTGCCAAACGCGTCGAGATGCTGAATTAGGCATGTGCGCAAAAAGCACCGCCACGTTCTGAGAAGAAAGCGACCTGGACATTGATTAAGCCGATGCCCATATTGACGCGAGAGGGACAAATAGTGCGTGTAAAGTAGAGCATCTCTCCGCGCACCCTGTTCCCATCAGTCTCCAATCGATTTATCGATTGGAGACTGATGAGCCGAGGCCTTATAAGGCCTCGGCTGTCAGTGCCACGCTACTTTGGCTCGATGGCTGCGACAGCGACGCAGACTGCGACGACTGCACCAACGAATCTGACTGCGATGCCATGCCTTCGCTCAAATGTCGTGCAACTTCAGTCGCATGCTCGAGCTCAAGTGCGCGCAACGTGGCCGGCGGGTGGGCAGCGCGAGAGGCGGGAGTTTTTCCGCTTGAGTGCACAGCATTGTACTCCACCCCCACAACTCGAACCGCGCATGCTACCGTGTGTGATATGGGAACGAGGGCAGAAGTGCATCGTTTAAACATGTCCGCATTCGTCGGTTCTCGAAACTCAGCGAGAACCTCGATCGGTACGACATAATAAAGCTCGACGATTGACTCGGGCTTTGTGGCGTCGTCTGCCGTCGTCCCTTCGGCGTGACTGCTTTGTATCTGAACTGAGAGCGCCTTTGCCAATCGCGTGACAAGCTGCTGGAATGACTTGCCATTGTAGCTGTGCGTTGTTCGTCGTGCAACTTGAACGAATCGAAGTAGACGTTGCTCCGGCTGCGCTTCAGTTGCCGGCTTCACCTCCCAGTAGACTGCATCAAAGCCGGGTTCGTTCCACTGCTCAGGAATATTCCACCCTTCGTTCAGCTGTAACGGGTCGCGCAACGCGTTGAATGAATGGAGGACTTCGGCCACCCAAAACTGGCACTTTGTGTCAGTTTCCCCATTCGACCGGCCGTAGTAACACACTCCGTGTGAAGCAAGTGAAACGAAGAACCAATTCTCGAGACGAAATCCATCGCACGCCCGGTTGAAGCTGAACACCGACGCCAGTCGTTCGATACACCCAGCGCCAACACGAAGCGCGATTTCGCGAGCGACGTACAGACTCACGACGCGAGGTTTGGAGCACTCCAAGTCGTAGCTTGCCAGGAGACGGCTCGTCACACCAGGTGACATAGCCCCCGTGTTACCGTACAGGAGGCTGTTCAAGTCACTGAAGTTGGCGAGGGCTTTTTCGAAGTACGACAGCGCCTGCTGTGTCGTGTGGCAGAACATGAGACGCGCGCTCCCGCCGACAAAGTAGTACTTCTCACACACGCGTTGACAGATCGTCTTCTCTTCTTGCAGCGGAGTGACGCAAAACACGTCCTGCGAAAGGACGACGCTCGGGATCGTCTGGATAAATCGCTGATCTTGTGTTGCGTCCAAATACTCGTCCAAGCTCCACGAAGGAAGTCCGAATTGCATCTGTTCAAAAATATACAGATCAGCTCGATCCGGAGGAGTGTCGGAAACAATACCGGCATCGCTGTCGTTCGATTCTTTCCCCATCGTCGAGAGGGAGCTCACGCACACGAATCGACGGTTGGCCTGGTCTGCAGAGCTCCACCACGAAAGACAGTCTCTGGCAAGTCGACACCGTTCATGTGTCTGCACATATCCATCAAGAAACACGAGTATCTTCTTCTTGTGCATGCCAAGCTTCTGCAACACGTGCACCAACACTCCCTGGTCCAACAGGACGATGCTCATTGTGGCCTTCCGATCGCCGTCAAACAATACGAGTCCGAAGCTAGCTTGAGCTCGTGACCAGTGTATCCAGACTATTGTCCATTGTGTGCGATCGATGCGGCTGCACGCGAACGCATACGCAGCGGAGGACTTGCCAGCACCTGGGGCACCGACAATGAAAAGCTTCGCCTTCGCATTGATTGAGCACCGCTGGATCTCATTCCACTCGTTTTCCACTGCTTGGCGACGGTAAAGCACTAACGTGCCCTGCTTCCTCGGAGGGTTCAAGCCTGATCCTTTGAGGTACCGATACGGAATCGTGATGAACTTGTCGTCGTCGGGATCGAGGCGTGGGAACGCGTCATCAGAATACTTCCACTCCGCCTGATCTGGATCTGGCTGGAGACGTCGGCGTTTGGGTGGCAGTACATCCTCTGGTAATTTCACAAGCACATGGAGTTGATCTCGCCCGGCCGGGAAGGTCGCACCGAAGCACCTCGCGTCGTTCAGTCGCCAGACCTCCACGAGCTCCAAGTGGTCCATGGGGACGTAACTGAGCTATTCGCGTAAGATGCGCTTGTCCTCTCGGTCCGCTTGAATCCACGTGCCAAGCGTCGGGTGCTTCGCGATGTACAGCACGAGCCCGTGTGGCGCGACATTCCAACCGCCGGGGCCAGCGCTGAGCGTGGCGGCGATCGCTTCCTGCAGCGCCGAGACCGTCGCATCGCGCGCGATCTGCACGGGAAACATCTGTCCACTGCCGATCACGCCACACAAGAGCTCGGCTGGTGTCGCCGCAGGCGTAGTGGCCTCTTGCGCTGCCGTCCGCGCGCGGCTTGCCGCCATAGCAGCCTCTGATACACGCTCGGCGGCCAGACCCAAGGCCACGATGTCGCAACCCGAGACAGCCGCCGGAGACTCAAACATCACCAATAATCATCGCCCTGAGATGGCGCATATCCACTGTGATTGGGTTGTTCACGCCGGCGGGCAATGGCATCCCTGCCTCGATCGATAGGATGCGGCGAGCGTCAAACGAGACGTTCACTGGCGCGCCATCACCGTAACCGCGGATCCATCCGTCTTGCGCTGGCGCTGGGAGTTCGCCGTGGGGCCCCAACGTGTGGAGCACGACGTCGTAGACTCGGTACGACATCCACCGCCTTATTGGTGAGATCTTGAGCAGCACCACGTACTGGATGCCGGGATTGTCGTACCACCACCGCCGTGTTATCTCTAGGCTCGGCCAGCTCTGTGAACAACCGACCTCCACTACAAGCGTGAACCAATCCTCAAATGCGATACCTGGACGTGGCTGTGTGCGGTGCGGTGTGAGGCGGCGTGGTCCGAAAGACGCATCAGGTTCCCTGCTCGGTTCTCTTATGCGGTGTACCGTCGTGGAGCGGCTCGTCTTAATTGCTTCGTCGTCTCCAAACGCACGCAAAAACTTGCGCTCAAAGTTGGCAGCCGTGCGTTCATGAAGACCCGTTGGAAAGTCGACTATGAGTAGGCGACCGTCGGCGGCGAGCTCGAGAAAGCGCGCACCGATGCGGAGACCTTCGCCGGTGCGGATGTACTTGTTGAACGCGTCCACCGAGACGCCGTCGCACACTTAAACCGGCTCGACGGTGGTCGCGTCCTCGACGTCCTCGGTGTCGATGTCCGCGACGCCAACTGTCCCATTATCGGGAGCGCCGTCCTCGACCTCGTCCGCACGTTGGGGGGAGAAGTGGCCGGCGACTTGGTCGAGGTCGAGCGCGCGCATCGCTTTGCGAATGTCCGCTGCGGTCGTCGTCATGGCCATTGCAGTCGCTGAGGCTGTATCACTCCTCTCAGTCGCTGGTTTCGTTTAGGCCGCCCGATCCGAACTGCTTTGTGCATGTGTGGGACCCAGCGGGTGACTTTCCCCGCGGCTGACCACCACCTCGTCCCTGAGAGAAGACCCACGTCAGATGTACAATGCCTACCGCTGGCCCATCGGTGCAGGCGTGGCACCCATCGGTACCTACGATGGGTGCCACACCTGCATCCGTTTGGGTGCAGCAGCTTCTCAAGCGCGTCCTCCTTCACTGCTGCTTGGGGTGATTGATTGATGTCAATGGTTCTGCCGTGGTGGTAAATCCATCGCTTGAAGAAGGAAGTGACAACAGCGGCGCGGAAGAGACAATATATATCGAGACACAGAGGATTTTAATCCTCTGTGTCTCAGCATGTTTAAAAACATGCTCAGAGAAGCGCGACCGCCACGTACGTCGCTCGAACGTTAATTTTTTTTTGTGTGTGTTAATTCGAGTATATTGAGCGCAATAAATGTACTCCGCTCGAACGTTGATGTCGCACGACCGATCTGGCGGAGTCTCTAACCGCGGAGGCACGGTGGGTCGAAGTGGTCTCCTGGTTGGGTCGCGTGAGTGAGTGATCGGATCCGATCACACAACCCCAAATGATCTACGACAGAACCTATTGGCTGAAACGAGCAAAACTTGTCCGCGTTTCCACCAATCTAGCCATACTTGTCGTGCATTCCAGCTCCTCCGATACTTTCTCTCCCTCTATCTCTTGAATTGCAGCTTCTGATATGTTGAGGTACTAGCGGTATTACACGTACACTCAGCACAAATGCTCCGGCGTTCATTAATAGTGTCATCCGTTTACGTCGGGCTCGTCGTTCGTAGGCGCAGATCAAATGGTCAGCCGTGCTACATGTACCGCGGACTCTGTCCTGGTCACAATCAGCTGAGAAGCCAATAGATGTACACGAGGCAATGAGATATCAGCGTCTGTCCTTGCGCGGTACCAAAACAGGATACAACAAGACTGCGTAGGGAGGGGAATGAGAAATACAGAACTGTGGCATAGCTCTTGTTAAGGTAGCATGTGGTAAGAATGCACCAGGTTTCGTCATTTGAAGACGAGTCGCGTTCTTCAATGAGCCCTTTCGTTCCGCCACCACAACATCGAGATGGACGGACATCCACCACAGAGATGCCCACACAGCAGTGCTGCTTCGAACATGTTGCACAACCGACCTCCGCCGACGCAGCGGTAGGAGTTTTGTGGCGGGCAGTGCAGGATAAGACTCAACGTGCCTGACAGTGGTACAATTTCTACATAGAGAGCAGCTCGGAGATGTACCCACCGCATTCATCATCGATAGCGGCAACTTACCTCCCCGTCATGAGGATATCTTGTCACCAGGGTTCCTGGTGGCGACATACTCCCTGGGCACAGTAGAGTGGCCAGCCCCTGGCCTCGCCGGCGCTAATGAATGAATTCTGAGTGGGAGCCAGGCCATGGCGAGTCGCGAGACGATGGAGATGCCGATCTTCGCAGTACGTACGGTACGTAGCGCGCGGCGTGGCCGTCAACAATGGCAAACAGGTCAGGCACAAAGGAGAGATGGTGAGGTACGACCGCATCCGTGCATGCCCATCGCGGACACAGGGGAGCACATCCCCATGAGTGCCGAGTCCGCGTCATCCGCGGTCGCGGTGGCGGGCCGCGACTCGCAGCTGTGGGCAGCGGGCGTGAGCGGAGATGACATGGTCCTGTGGGGCGCCCCCTGCGCGTCGTCGCAGGAGGAGCCGACTGCGGGGCTTACACGCCGATGGTCATTTCCTTTTTCGCCTGGATCTGATCGGTTCGTACCGGTATCTGCTCGGTTCTTCTTCCGTCTGCGACGTGGCGATGCTCTTTGGCGGAGAATCCGAGGCTTCGCCTGCTGTGCGCCGCTCGGCTCGGGTGGCCTCAGCAACTGCGGCGGCTGCGAGGAGTGCGCCGGCCTCAACGACTGCGATCACCACAACGACGGCGACGGCTGCGACAGCTTCAGCGCCAACCACTGCCATGATGTCGACCGTAGCGGACATTCGTAGAGCGATGCGCGCGCTTGACCTCGACCAAGTCGCCAACCACTTCTCCCCCCAACGTGCGGACGACATTGAGGACGACGACCCCGAGAACGAGTCCGTTGGCGCCGAGGACATCGAACCCTACCATGTGTGCGAGGGCGTCTCGGTTCGCGCTTTCAACGAGTACGTCGGTGATGGCGAAGGTCTCCGTATCGGCGTGCGCTTCCTCCAGCTCGCCGCCGACGGCCGCCTCCTAATCATCGACTTCCCAACGCGGACTCACGAAGCCGCGGTACGCCACTTTGAGTTCGCGTTTTTGATTGCGTCCGGGAACCCCGAAGCGATCGGCAGGGGTGGCTCCACGACGGCAGGTCAAGGGCAACCGCGCATGGAAGCTGACGTGACTTTTGGGCCTCGCTTTGTCACTCCGCACCGCACACAGCCACCACAAGGCATCACGTTTGAGGATTGGTTTACGCTCGCAGTGGAGGTCGGTTGCTCGCAGAGCTGGCCGAGTCTAGAGCGTGCGGCGCAGCAGTGGTATCGTCATCGTGGCACGCAGTACGTGCTCCTGATCTCGATTTCACCAGTATGGCGGTGGATGTCGTACCGAGTCTACGACGTCGTGCTCCACCCGTTGGGGCCCCACGGCGAACTCCCAGCGCCAGCGCAAGATGGATGGATCCGCGGTGACGGTGATGGCGCGCCAGTGAACGTCTCGTTCGACGCTCGCCGCATCCTTTCGATCCCAGCTGGGATGCCTTTGCCCGCTGGTGTGAATGACCCAATCACGGTTGATTTGCGCTATGTGAGGACGATGGTCATTGGCGATCTTGGCCCTCGGTGAGCTGTCTCGTATTGAGACATCGTGGCTTTGGGCGGACGTTGGTCTGGCCGCCGAGCGTGCATCAGAGGCTGCTGCGCTCAGTCTCCTCCGATACACACTCTCTCTCTCTCTCTCTCTCTCTCTCTCTCTCTCTCTCTCTCTCTCAATCTCTCTCTCTCTCTCTCTCTCTTTCTCTTTCTTTCTCTCTCTCCCTCTCGAACCGCAGTGGCACGTGCTTCTGATAGGCTGAGATATCAGCGGTAATCCACGAATACACATCACAAGTGCTCCGGCGTTCAGTGTCATCCCTTTACGTCGGGCTCGTCATTCGTAGGCGCGGATCAAATGGTCAGCCATGCCCTCACTGTTAAAGGTGAATACACTCCTGTCATCTTCATTGAATGTAATTGAAATCTGGCACCTTGTGGAAGTGCTTTCTAGTGTCGAGCCTCACCGACGTCCATAATCGATTCCTGGGCTTGAGACGAGAAGATTCCTGTCCCTGGACTCAAGGCGGCTCGCAATCGGACCTCACCAACTACGCTTACACGTAGTTGACCGGCGTGGCCGCGGGCATGTACTTGCTGCGCAGGCTCTCTTCCTGCGGCGGCAGCACGAGCGAGACACCGATCGTTGTGGCCGTCGGAATGAGCAGCGCCAGGATGAACGTGATCATGCTGTTGTACGAGTAGAGACCTTCCGGGAGACCGAACCACTCGAAGCCGCCGACGAACGAACCCTGGACGATCGCACCGTGCACGAAGATCGTGAGCAGACCGGCCACGCAGCCGGCGATCGCGCCGAGGTGGTGCGCGCGCTTCCACGCAGCCAGCAGCATCGGGCCGAGCGTGGCCGTGCACAGCAAGTCCGCGATAAGGAACAGCGTCAGGATGTTGTAGTTCTTGAGCGCGATGATGATGGCCGGGATGTTGAGCACGACGCAGATCGCACGCGCGTGGTTGATCGTGAGCGACGGGAAGTTGGTCACGAGCTCCGCCGTGATACCGATCTTGCGGTTTTTACGCCCCCGGGGGGTAAAAACGGTTTCTCGGATGACGGCATATGGCAGAACCGTCAAAGGACATCATGTGACGATGGCCAGCCGACCTTAGGCGTCTATCAAGACGCACAGGTCGGCCCGGGATCGGATGGCAGCGCGGCATCCATGGGGAAGCCTTCGCCACGCACAGCTCGGTCGGTCAAGCGACCGACTCGTCGTCGTCTAAGCATTCCTGCATTTGCCGGTGTGGATACACCGGGCAATGGAGGAGAAGAACGAATGTGCCTTGACAGTAGCACTGTCTGACACAACGCTTTCGAATCCCCATTGACCACTACTGTACAGGATGTACACCCGCTGCCGCCTCCTCCGCTTCCTCCCCTTCAGTTTGGCTCCCGGCAGGTACGCTAACCAACGGTCATCAGAGAAACAAAAAGGAACATAAGTGAAACAAGGCTGAAGGTCCCACTGAAAAGAATCTCAGCGAGATAACTCGAGAAGGGTATGCGGTTTGCGCCTGACCAAGCAGGGGTGAGTACGAGTGATTTCTGACTGTGGGCTCACGAAGATATGTGGAAAGGCTGGGAACTGCATCATCCGTACAGCTACAGTACGTAGCGCACTACATTACGCGCGGCCTTGGCGAGCAGGTCAGGCACGAAACCCAGCCAGGATACTGTACTCGGGCGTATCAGGTCAGGCACGATGGCTCGTGCGCGATGATGAGTTGGGACGGTGCGACAAGACTGCCTTAGTGGACTGCAAGTGCCGAGCCCACATCATCAGTGTCCAACGCTACTGTATGATGAGTAGACCAGTCACGCTCCGGGGGATCACGCGAAGGTGATGCGCACGCTTCCAGGTGGCCTTCTGCTTCGATACGAGCGCGGTCTGGTGATGGCGAGCACGTTGAGCACGACGCGACTTGCGGGTGGGAGCGACGGGAAGCTGGCCACAACTTTGTCGGGCGCCGACCGATCTCGCGGGCGATAGATGCGGGTAGGGCTTCTGGCTGAGACCGTGGGCATCCATGGCCTAGACGTATTGAACTGTCCGCCTTTTCCTCCGTCTCTTCGGACTCGGACAAACCGTCAGTGTTGTTTGTAGGTACCGCAGACTCCGTCTCCGTCGCCATCAGATGAGAAGCCCACGTGAGCCAATGAGATATCAGTGTTGATGACAAAAGAGGGTATACGAAGACAGCTCAGCCAGGCAGTGAGAAGACGCTGTACTCTCTCTTGTTAGGAGCAGATGTGGAAAAAATGCACCAGGTTTCGTCAGTTTTCGACGAGTAGGCGTTCTTCACAGTCAATGAGCCCGTTCGCTCCGCAACCACAACATCAAGACGGACGGACATCAATCACAGACAGGGAGGTGCTCAGGCCACCCAGGTGCACAGGAGCGGTGATGGGGCGCACACAGTAGCGCTGGAGTGCTGCAGCCACAGCTGCTTCGAAAATGTGGAGCAACGACGTTCGCCGACGTGATAAATGAGCTGAGGAATATTGTGGCGCGCAGTGCAGGATAAGACTCAACGTGCCTGACAGTGGTACAAATTCTAACAAGAGAGCTGTGCCAGCTCGGAGATGTACCCACTGCCTTCATCATCGATGGCGGCAACTTACCTCCACATCCTGAGGGTATCTCCTCACCAGGTATCTCCTCACCAGGGTGTTCAGTGTTCCTGGTGGCGAGATGCTCCCTGGGCACAGTAGTGTGGCCAGCCGCTGGCCTCGCCGGCGCTAATGAATGAATGGTAGTGTCAAATACAGATCACCACCAGGTCAGATCTCGTACTTTGGTCACACGACCAAGGCGTTACCTACCAGCAAAAAAAAAGCGAGACCCAAACCAGAATCACATTAGATTTGGTCACAGAATACGATGAGAGCCTTGCATTTCACAATGTAGTTTTTCCTCCCTGTAGTCTACCTAGCATCACATCGAAAGCCTCACGATACCCAGCGCACAGAGCACGTCATTGACGCACGAGGTGGAGTAGACTGCCGCCTGAGGGCTCTGGAAATCCGTTCGAATCGTCTCGACCTGCACAAAGCGTACGACGAACACCTCGTGCTATTCACGAGCTGTCGCACGACAGGAAGAAGCCATGTCCAGAGCCCTGAGCAGTGCAATCGGCGCGTGCGTACGCGGTACGTTTTGGTGACACAGCAGGAGCAGCGCCGAGGGCACTGGCGTCACTCTACAGGGTTTCCTTCACGCGCTTGATCATGGAGTGTGGAGACATGAGAGCAAAGTGTGGGGCAAAAGGCAACTAGAAAGCTAAGTTTGCGCAGGCCGAAGGCTTGCATCCTGAGTGTGGTGTGGTGGATTGTCGTTTGCTGGCAGATGGGCAGATTGGGGACTGAGAGAGCCCCCAAGCTGAGGCTTGCGGCTTCGGGCAGGGCTTTCTATGGCTCTATCGAGTCTAACTACGGGGTGCTGATATCTGGTCCATGCGATCGAGGCGGGAAGATGGGTGCCGCATCCTAGCTCACGAGCCGGTGCTCAGGCGGATGGCCGACGTCGCCCGCTTCGCAAATACCGACGGCTGCTTCTGTGACGTCCAAAACACCACTCTCGGCGGCACTCGGAGAGCATTGCGCTTCCGCCGGTGGTCCGGAGCGTGCGAGATGATGCATGAGGCCGGTAGACTGGACCCCGGAGGCCACCTAGACAGACAGAAAGACAAAGTTGGCGTCTATTGTGTTGCATTAGTGCGAACTCGAAGGCCACCTAGGGAACGCAGCATTATGCTCTCGTCCAGGGGTTGAGGTACGCTGCTGTGCACACAAACACGGTGAGCATAGGCGTGCAGAAGGACATGACGGCGTGCACACCGAAGGCGTACGGTGGTTGCGAAGGCCGCGCCGGGTAGGGAGATCGTGACGTGGCCCGCGAGCCATCCACAAAACAGACGCACACATGCCAGAGCGAGATGTCGACCGTGTCGCTCTCGGACATCCGCAAGTGGGCGAGCATGAACAACGTGCAGCGCAGGAAGAGATCCACCGAATAGTCCAGTCGCTTGGTGCGTGACACGCATGCGTGAAGTCGAGCTCGACGTCGCAGCGCTGGCCCAAGTGGTCGAGCCAGCGCAATGCCCTTGTTGCCGTCGTCACCATCGCTGCCACAGTCCTCACGCGATTGGGGTGTTCGTGTTTATTGTGGAAGTCGGACTCCGCTTACCGCAGCGCCATTTATCCCAGCAGGCGGGAATGTGTGCGTACCGGGAGCCAAGGAGCACGCTGGAGCGACCGCTAGTCACGCTCCCTTCGCTTAGCCATTACGCGACCCTAGGCGACCGAGAAACTATGTGGGGCCACACGCGTTCACAACGCTCGAGACAGCGCTGGACAACAGTTGCGCCAACGCGTCGCCGTAGTTAGTGCAGCACGAAGGGTGACGCTAACGTTACATCGACGCGGCCCTTGCTGTGGCTTGGCGGTACTGACGCGAGCGTACCCACTATCTCTCAGCGGCATTGATAGCTGCGCATGGAGTGAGTGTTTAGTTTGAAATGCACATAGAATCCTCATCTTGGCGCCACAACCAGCGTCGCCTGTCATACCCACTGAGCACAGTCGCTATGTGATGTGGTGTCCGTCCCAGAGCAGATGTCCATCGGTTTCGGCTAACTTGCGACCAGCCAATGACCTCACATATAACCTCAGACCTAATGATGAGACCTCACAATAAAACCTAGCTTGACCACATGTGAGATCTGATCCCAAAATGACCCGTAGGGAATCCTTCCGAATGAATTCTGAGTGGAGCCATGCCATGGCGAGTCGCGAGACGATTGAGAGGCCGATCTTCGCAGTAGCAGTACGTACGGTACGTAGCGCGCGGCGTGGCCGGCAACAATGGCAAACTGGTCAGGCACAAAGGAGAGAAGGTGAGACACGACCGCTTCCGTGCTGCCCATCGCGGACCCATGGGAACTCGTCCCCATGAGTGTCGAGCCCGCGTCATCCGCGGTCGCGGCTGTGGGCAGCGGGCGTGAGTGGAGATGAATGGTCTTGTGGGCCGCCCCGTGCACGCCATCGCCAGGAGATGCCGACTGAGGGGTCTTCACGTCGATGGTCATTTCCTTTTTCGCCTGGATCTGATCGGTTCGTACCGGTACCTGCTCGGTTCTTCTTTCGTCTGGGACGTGGTGATGCTCTTCGGGGGAGAATCCGCAGCGCCGCCTGCTGTGCGCCGCTCCGTTCGGGTGACCGCGACCACCGCAACGACTGCGACCACCGTAACGACAGTGACGGTGGCGCCTGCCATGACGACGACCGCGGAGGAGATCCGCAGAGCTATGCGCGCACTCGACCTCGACCAAGTCGCCGACTACTTCTCTGCTCAAGATGTGAACGATGAAGAGGACGACGCTCGCGTTGATGCCGAGGACATCGAAAGTGACCAGCTAGAGGACACCGACGCTGTCGAGCCATATCCAGTGTGCGATGGTGTCTCGGTCGACGTGTTCAACGAGTACGTCGGTGACGGCGAAGGTCTCCGTATTGGCGTGCGCTTCCTGGAACTTACAGACGATGGTCGACTTGTGGTGATCGAGTTGCCTTCGAATGTTCATGAGACAACTGCGAGCGAGTTCGAGAGTGGTTTCCTGGACGCCTCGGGCAACCGCCGCGAGATCAAGCAGAACCGCTGCGTCACAGCGAATCGCCCTGGGCAACCGAGCAAAGAACCTGACGCATCGTTTGGACCGCTGTTACGTACACCGCATCGAGCACCCCCGCCCCAAGGACTGACGGTTCCAGAATGGCTCACACTCGTTGTGGAAGTTGGTCGAACGCAATCGTGGGCGAGTCTGCGCAATGCGGCACTGTGGTGGTACGGCTATCCTGGTGTTGAGTACGTGCTGCTGATCAAGATCTCCCGTAGAGCGTGGGTCCTTCGATACCAACTCTTCGGCGTTCAACTTCGTCCGTTGCGACCGAGGGGGGGACTCCCTCCGCCATTGCGGACAGGTCGAATCCGCCACAACGATAACCGCGGACAACTTATCATTGCATTTGATGCTCGCCGGATCCTTGGGATCCCCGCCGGCATGCCTCTACCGGCTGGTGTGAACGACCCGATCACAGTGGACCTGCGCGACGTGATGACGAACGTGATTGACGCCATTGCGGAGTGAGCTCGATTCTAGGCACCTTTAGTTGCGTGTCGTCGACAATCCTGCTAGGTCCGCTTACTGTTTTCCTTATCTCGCTCTTTCTCATTCACGTACTACGCACACCATTGACGCGACTGCTTCGCACTTCGAGGTAATCCTACGTAGTACAAAAGCATTGGTGATGTTTGAGTCTCCGTGGGCTGTCTCGTGTTGAGACATCGCGGCCTTGGGTCTGGTCGCCGAGCGTGTATCAGACGCTACTGCGCAGTCTCCTGCGACTCTGTCTCTCTTCTCTCTCTCTCTCTCTCTCGAACCGCAGTGACGAGTGCTTCTGATACGTCGAGGTACCAGCGGTATTACACGCATACACAAATGCTCCGGCGTTTAGTGTCATCCCTTTACGTCGGGATCGTCATTCGTAGGCGCAGATCAAATGGTCAGCCGTGGCTTCACTGTTGAAGGTGGATGCACTCCGGACTAACTACATTGAATGTAATTAGAATCTGAAAGCTTGAGTTCCTCCTTTTAGAGTATTGAATCTCTCTTCCCTCCACGTCGAGAACGATTCCGGGGCTTGAGACGAGAAGATTCGTGTCCCTGGACTCAATCAAGGCGACTCGCAATCTTGCAATCGGACCTCACCAACCACGCTCACACGTAGTTGACCGGCGTGGCCGCAGGCATGTACTTGCTGCGCAGACTCTCTTCCTGCGGCGGCAGCACCAGCGAGACGCCGATCGTCGTGGCCGTCGGAATGAGCAGCGCCAGGATGAACGTGATCATGCTGTTGTACGAGTAGAGACCCTCCGGGAGACCGAACCACTCGAAGCCGCCGACGAACGAACCCTTGACGATCGCACCGTGCACGAAGATCGTGAGCAGACCAGCCACGCAGCCAGCGATCGCGCCGAGGTGGTGCGCGCGCTTCCACGCGGCCAGCAGCATCGGGCCGAGCGTGGCCGTGCACAGCAAGTCCGCGATGAGGAACAGCGTCAAAATGTTGTAGTTCTTGAGCGCGATGATGATGGCCGGGATGTTGAGCACGACGCAGATCGCACGCGCGTGGTTAATCGTGAGCGACGGGAAGTTGGTCACGAGCTCCGCCGTGATACCGATCTGGATCGAGTCGCTGACCGAGCTCGCGAGCGACGCCACGACGATCGCCACGAGCACCTGCCAGAACGTGCCCATGTGGAGCAGGATCGAGAAGAAGTAGAGCTCCTCCGGGTACACGAGCGACGAGATCATGCCCGAGAGCGCGAGCAGCACCGTGAATGGGATGACGATGCAGCACGCGAGCACGACGGCCTTGTACAACGTGGCGTCGTCGTGGGCCGCGAACACGCGCTGCCAGTAGCCCGTGAAGAACAGGTTGGAGGCGCCGACGGCGATGACAAGCGTGACCAGCGTCTCAAAGCCCGCAGTCGTGAACGCCGCGACGTTCGTGGCCTTCCACGCTACCTCAGGCACGTCGACGTCCACGAACATGGCCACACAGACGATGAGCAGCAGCGAGACGACGCCGATGCCCTGCCACACGTCGGTCGCGAGACTCGCGCGCAAGCCGCCGACGAGCAGGTAAATGTTGGTGATCACGGCGACCGCGACGATGGGTACCCAGGGCTTGGCGTCCGGCACGAGCGTGGTCGCGAGGCTGCCCACGCACGTGAGCTCGGACGCGAGCGAGATGAACTGGTAGAAGATGGCAATGAGCGAGACGTACGTCTGCATCACGCGGCCGAAGCGCTGGGGTATCACACGAGACCACGTGAGAACCTAACGCAAATTAGACATGAGGAAGTTTCCACTTGCGCGCACGTACAACGTAGATGAAGTCGCTCAGCGTGACGCCATCACCGAGCACCGAACGCGAGTACGGGCCGACGAGCTGTAACCAGGAGGAATCCACGAGCGTGAGCACCCACATTGCACGAAACAAACCAAGATGGGGAGAACACGTACGCCCATGAGCAGCAGGCCGACGACACCCGAGAGCGTGTAGCCGATGACGCCCCAGGAGCCGGCGCTCACGCCGATCTCCGGGAACGAGAAGAGCGTCCAGGAGCCCATGCCGGCGGAGAAGAAGCACCACGCGAGGCGCAGCGCGGTCTGCGAGTTCTTGGCGCTGAGGAAGTTGGCGACGTTCGTGACCTCCATCTTGCGGCTCACGATAATCGCGTAGACCGCGACCACGACGAGCGTGGCCAGCATGAGCAGGTAGAGCGACGTGGTCGAGAGCATGGTTCCCGAGTAGCACTGAGAGCTGTGGCATCGCACGCACGGTCAACAACACAGTCCGCAGCAGTCCCTCCGCCGGTGCGAGCCGGATCAGGTTCTAAGGGTATGATCTCAGCCAGCGCCCATCGTGTCTCTCGGCGAACGAGAGACGGTCAAGGCAGCACGGCACCCCTCGCTGGTTAAAACGTCAGTGCATGGTCCTCCCACACGACGATGGAACGCAGACACACAGCGCCCGCGCCCAGACAGACACCCGGACACACACGAAGAGACGAACGTCTCTCCTATCAAAGAGCACAGCACCCTACCCGAGTCCGAAGCGAGGCGAGGAAACTTGGCGTGTGAGCGGCAAAAGCGTGTGGCTCGCGAGCGACCGCCGTCAGTCAAGCACCGTCCTCGGCCGTCCGTCCAGTCACCAAGAGCAAGAGAGAACCAGAAGGGGGATGGGACTCCTCATGGGAGGGAACACGGGCTGGAGCGACATACGGCGCTGTGTAGCTCTTCGCACAAACGAATGAATCAGTTTATGCTTTCAGCCAATCAAACGCAAGACAAAGAGAGACCGAAGCGTTTGATTGGTCGAATCTTGGAGGAAGAGTGATGGTCGTTGACGGACTGACGACCGATGACGCAGTTGGGCGGGCCAGTGGCTCTTTGCTTGGAGCTCTGGGCCAAGGACGGAAGGATTCCAATGGCTGCTGCGCCGCCGTTTGCGAATGCAGCACACTCGAGTGTCGCATGGGGATCTTGGCGGAATGCGGATCAAAATGGGACGACTGTATTGTACATTACTAGAGGCACACAGAGATCTATGTCGAGTTGTCTGGGTGAGGGGGGCTGGAGGTGATACATAGTGGGGAGGAGGCATGCAAAGAGTTTAGTCAAACGTCACGAGGTGCGAGTCCATGGAGCTCAGCGCGATCGCGAACGCCTGCACGGGCGAGAACGGGTGCGCGTAGTCCATCGAGTACACC
>JAMFLL010000551.1:0-32706 GCA_027475725.1 Pythium rhizo-oryzae
CGAGCAGCGGGATCTGCCGGATCCACGACTCCTTGTCCTTGGTCTTGAGCGCGCACGTCGCGTACTTGGACAGCATGTACAGCAGCTTGACGTGGTCCGCCGGCCAGATCTCCTTGACCATCTTGCCCGAGGCCTCCTCGCCGTCTTTGATCAGCTCGGGCAGCCAGAACGTGAGTTCCGCGTCCGACAGCGCGTCCCCACCGTCCCCACCTCCGTCCGCGCCGTCGCCGTCCTCGTCGCCGTCCTCACCGCCGCGGCCACGGTGCGACGGTTCTTCGTCCACGGCCTCGGCGGCCTTGTTCTTGGCGCGCCACGAGTTGGACCGTGTCGCGCTGCCCGCTTTCATCATCGACTGGCGCCGGTACGGCTGCGGCGCTCCGGCGGGTGACGCCGTCGGCGTGGCACCTGCCGTCGCGGCCACCGCCGGCGACGCGGACGCTGCCACAGGCGCCAGCGGCTTCTCTTGTTCGGCAGCTCCTCTCGCGCTGGTTTTCGCCGACGGTCCGTCGTCCTCGTCCGCGGCAGCGGCGGCTGTTGTGGCCGAGACCGGCGGCTCGCCGACCGCCACGGCGTCCGAGCCTGTGGCTGTGGCTGTGGCTGCAGCTGTGGCCGTGGCGCTACTAGTGTGTGTGGACGGCGGCGGCTGCTCTTCGTCGATCGCGGCGATCGTGAGGTCCATGGCGACCACAGGCGCGGCCGCCGGGGCGCGGGGCGAGGCGGAGGAGCCCGACTTTTTCTTGCGGGACGACTTCTTGCCGTCCTTGTCGCGGCCGCTGGACGACTTGCGCGCCGAGGACGCGCCGCTCGCGTCGTCCTCGGTGTCGTCACCGGCCGTGGGGCTCGCGGGCGCGTCGCCGCTGGCCGAGCGCTCGCGGCTCTTGGGCTTGGGGGCCGAGTCGGTCTTGCTCTCCGTGCGCCGGGACTTTTTCTCGGCCGAGCGGCGGCGCGTCGGCGACGAGGACGACGCGTCCGCGGGCGGCAAAGAGTCGGCGGGGGCGGCGTGGGCGGCAGTCGCGTCGCCCTGCGGGTCGCTGGGCTGCGCAGTCAGCTGCGCGGCGGGGGCGTGGGAGGCTATGGTCTCCGCGGAGAGCAGCAAGCGGAACGCGGCGCGGTCGCGGTCGCGCGACGGCGAGGACTGGGCCGAGGGCGGGGCCGACCGAGAGCACGGGGAGTAAGAGAGCGCGAGCGGGAACGCCTCGGCGTCGTCGTCGATCTGTCCGGGGAGCGAGTCGCGGGGGCTAGTGGCCATCCATTAGGTGCGCGCGCGCACCGCCGGCGATCCGGAGTCCAGAGAAGCGAGGCGAGAGCGAGAGAGAGAGAAACCAAGCGCCGAGTCGGCTTCTCCCGTCCGCCGCTGCTCGTGCAGTCACCGACCTGGGCGCTGCGTGTATCTGTGGGTATGTGAGAATAGCGAGAGGCGGGATCCAAAGCGTCGCTCGGGTGGCTCCCCAAAGGGCCGCGTGGATGCCTGCGCCACCACGCGTCGGCGTTTCATGACGACGAAAAGACTCGAAACTGGTGGATCGACGGCCAGATCAAGAACGCTACGCGATCGTGAGCTTGCGCGTGCCGGCGACCAGCGCGCGCAGCTCGGCGCGTGGGAGCGACGAGAGTGCCGAGCCGGCGTCGTCACGGTCGTCATTCTCGCCGAGCACCGGCGTAGACGAGACGGCACGTTCGTCCAGCAGCACGAGCGCGCCCCAAATGCGACGCCGTGTGGGCCGACAGCACGCGCGAGTGAGCCGCGACTACCCGCGGACGACCGGCTCGCCGTCGCACGGGGCTCGTGGCAGTGTCGGCGGTGACGCTGCCGACGTTGTCGTCGTTTGGAGGCTGCCACGCCGCGACCGCAGGCCGCACGCGCACCAAGCGCGTGGCACCGGGCTCTGCCATCGGCACCATCACGTGACAAGTGCCACCGGCAGTCGTCTCGTGGTCGTGACTGCTCCCGCAGCCACTGCCACCGCTGCTGCCATCGAAGACAGCGGCCTGGCTTGGCCCCGACGCCTCGAGCTGCCGCACAAGCGCCGCGAGCGAGCAGCGCGCTGTGTTGGGCGCGCCGCGCATGGGCAGCGGGTCCACGCCCAGCGCGCTCATGGCGACGAACACGTCCGAGCCCACGAACGCGTACCGGCGCTGAAGCACCGCGAGCGCAGCAGCAGCGCCGCGAACGCGTGGCCCGCGAGCAGCGGCAGCGCGACCGCGGCCGCGAGGTCGCACGCGATCTCGCTGCGCCGATGTCGGCGGCACCGCCCAGCACGGGCCGCTTGAAGGGCATGGCGGTGTGGCGTGAGACTGTGGTCAAGCCCGTGAGCCGCAGCTGCGCCACGAGCAGCACACCGAGTAGAGCTTGGAGTTACAGAGCAGCGCCGCTGCGCGCACGTACCGGCGCACCGCCGCGCACGCGCGGGCCACCTGGTGGCTTCCGCCACCCGCGACGGTCTCCGCTATGTGGACGCCCGCGAGCGCGAGCTGCGCGGCCAGCGTGTGCGCGAGAGGCACGTGGGCCACGTGAGCCGCGTGAGCGCCGAGCACACGAAGAGAAAGTTCTCGAGCGAGACCTGCTTGGTGCAGCATCCACATGCCCATCTCGAGCACGACGTAGAGCGTGCGCACGTGCACGGCGCCGTCCAGGACGCTGATCCAGATATAGCTCCAGTGGTTCATCCAGAGGTCCGAGCCCACGGGCGCGTGGCCGCCGCCAGCGGCCTGGAGACGCACGGTCGTTGCTGCCGTGGCCGTGCCCGACAGCGTGGAGAATCCCAGCGCGTCCAGCGCTCCGCGGAGCCGCGAAGGCACGTACGCGACGGCGCCGTCGCGCCGCGTGAACAGCGCGCGCATGCCGCGCACGACCATCACGAGCGTCACCACGACTACGCGGCCTCGACGCCCCGCAGCGCAACGTGGAGCGGCGGCACGGCCATCACGACCGCCGCCTCTTGGTCCTCGGGGTGCGCCTGGAAGAGCGTGACGCGGCTGCCGTCCAGCGCGGCCACAGGCTGCGCCCAGCACGCGCTGCTCTGGATCTCGACGTGGCAGCTGCTGCCGCCCCAGAACGACTGCAGCACGAGCAGATCCGCGCCGTAACGGAACGGCTGCCAGGGCCGCTCGCGACACCGCAGGAACGGCGCGCCGGCGACGCCAAACTCTTCGGGCACGCTCGCCAGCGCCGCGCGGTGCAACGAGGCAACATTGGCAAGCAGGTGCGCGTGGCAGGCCGTCTCGTTGCCGCCGAAGAGCGCGTCCACGCACTGCTCCTGGAGCCAGCGCGGGTCCACGTTGACCACGGCGCAGTGCGGCGCCGAGATGCTGAAGAGGAAGAGCTGCTCGCGGCGCGCGTTGCGGCCGAACGCGTCGTCAAAGTGGAGTGCTAGTGAGCTCGCGGCCATCGAGTTGACGCGCAGGCACACGCTGCGGTCCTCGCCCAGATTGTGCGGCGTGCGCGTCGGCGCGCGGTGGAAGACGTAGGTGTCGGCGACGACCGCGAGGTCCGGCAGCGCCCCACGCGCCTGTGCGTCCAGCCGCGCGATACCATAGCTGATGCGACCGTGTCGCAGCCGCGAGCGCACGTTCGCGAAGCGGCCGACGACGAGCAGCAGCACGGCGTTCTCGCGAAGCCCCGTGATCACAGTGAGCAGCGTGGACACGGCGTTGATGGCCTGGTTCCAGCGGCTCAACACCCGGTGCATTGTTGGTTTGGCGTGTCATGGTGTAATACACAGTGAGCCCAGGTCCGTCGACTCATCACAAACCGAGAAAGGCGGCGTCTCCGAACTGCTATTCTTGTGACACAGCGACACGGCAAGTGGGCGAGTAGGCCGCGGTAGGATCTTTCTAGGGACTCGAGCAGAAAAAAGCGCCCGACCCGCACAGTACTCCCGCACGCGCTATCTCGGGATCTAGAGGGATCCCGCTGGGCTCACTCGCGTTATTTCCCCTTCGTGGTAGCCCACCGTCGATGTCGGGACGCTCGTGGCTCGTGCGCTCGCTCGTCCTCGCCGCTACGGCCGTCGCGCTGCTCGCTGATGGCAGCGATGCGCAGGTGCTCACGTTCCGCTACGACCCGCGGTACACGGCCGGCGTGAGCGGCTTCATCCGCGTGCGGTACGAGCCCACGCGGCGCCACCCGAACCGCGCGGTCATCGTGGCCGAGCTCGACGTGTCGCGCGTCAGCGAGCGCGTGCTCGCGAGGCTCGGCTGTGAGCGCGACGTCACGCAGTACGCGTGGGGCCTGTACACCAAGTGGACCTCGCGCCAGTCGTCGGCGTCGCTGGACGAGTGCGCGCGCCGCGAGACTGGCGGGCGGTACGATCCGGACAGTGTGTGCGGGCCGCGCTGCAGTGCCAGTGGCGGGCGGTACGAGTGCACGCCGTCGCGGTACCGTGAGGACCCGCGCGTGTGCCAGCAAGGCGATTTGGCGGGTAAGCTCGGGAACCTCGTCGTGGGCGGGCGCGGGCGCGTCTCGGGCCGGTGGGAGGACCCAAACTTTCCAGCGTTCGCCGACGTCACCAGCGAGTGGAACATTGTGCTGCGGCCGGTGTGCGGCCACAAGGCCCCGCGATTCGCGTGCGCCGTCGCGACGAAGCGCGAGGACACGCAGGACTAGCCGCGCAGACGGTTTGCCTTCATTTTCTAGCTTTCTCGTTTGTGCCGTATAAAAATGCGATCAGTGTCAACCTTCCCCACACATTGTGAACCCATGTCTGTATAGTCACTCAATCGCGGGAGATGACTGAAGCCGCGTCCTTTCATGAACGATCCTGTCCGGGCTATCGCTCGGTGCGGTCTCTCCTCTCGTTCCTGATGGCCACGACGGCGTCGATGCGCGAGGACACGCGCGAAGGTGAGGAGACCTGAGCCATTCCCGCCCAACGAAAGCGCTTTTCTCACCGCTTTGCTGTGGATGCCGACAGCCGTGGAGGAAGCGCTCGCCGTGCTGGGCGCGCGCGACCTGGCGTACTGGGACGCAGCAGCGCTCCAATGGGTCTCGACGCTGCCGCCCCGCACGCCCGTCCGCACGGTGTTTGGCGAGGTCCGTGTGTTTATGCGAGTGATGGCTCGTTATCTAGTCAGTCGGCTCTCAACGGGATGTTTGGTCAGGTGCGGCTCGTCCACGTACGAAGCGCCGACGGCGTGCTGGTCTGCGCGCCGACCGCGGACCACAGCCGCGGCGCCACGGCGTATCTGACGGTACGCGATTTAGCGATGCGTTAGCTGATATGGACAGACCCCAACCAGTGCTGACTGAGCGCGTGGGTCGTGGCAGAGCAGTACGATCGCGATGGACGCGACGGTGCGTTTGTTCTCCCCAGGACGACCCCCTGTGTCTCTCACCCGTGGTTCTTATTGGAAACGCTTACAGGGCCAGTACGTCGAGAGTTCGCTGCTCCTCAATTACCCAGACGAGGACGGGAACGAAGACGGTGACGAAGAGGCAGACGACGGCCGCCAGCGAACTTCCCAAACGAGACGATCTGACGGCGGGGGATTGACGAGAAGCCAGCCACGGAGCGTCGACTTGCGCGGCTGCTTCCTCGACTACAGCGACATGGTGCGCGCCTCCAAAGCGCTCGCCAGCAATGTGCGTGAGACGATGACGATCGTGTGCGTGGTTTACGCTTTCTGATGGACACCTCACGCTTTCTGTGCACAGGGCTTCCTCACGGTGCTCTCGCTGAGCGGCAACCAATTGCAAGACGGCTCAATCACGCTGCTCGCGGACGCGCTGCTCCACAACGGCGTGCTGCAGGAGCTCAACCTGAGCTACAACGAGATCGGCGCGCTCGGGTCCACGCTGCTCGCGACGGCGCTGGCCGACCACAAGTCGCTCACGCTGCTCGACCTCATGCACAACCGCATCGGCCGCGACGGCGTCTCGCCGTGGCTCGGGCGCACGTTGCGCAGCAACCACGTGCTCCAGGAGCTGCGGCTCACGCACAACGACGTCGGCGACCGGCGGGGCACGGAGCTCATCTCGGCGCTCGCGTCCGCGCCGACCACGGCCCAGGAGCAGCTCAAGACAGCTGTGCGGCGCCGCACGGTGGCCACCGCCGCACCCATGGCTGCGGTAGCTGCAGCACGGCCCGTCGCGCTCGCCATGCGCGGCATCGGCGGCGCCGGGTCGTTCACCGAGGACGAGCGCTACAACACGACGCTCACGACGCTTCTGCTGGGCAACACGGGGCTCTCGCACGACGCCGCTCGGTATTTGCGCCACGTGCTCGCCGAGAACGCAACGCTGACGCGGCTGGACCTGTCGGCCAACGGCTTTGGCGACCTGGACCACCAGAACATCGCCGTCGGGCTCAAGGGTAACCGCGCGCTGCGGTATCTCAACTACAGCGAGAACCGCGTGGCGCTCGAGTCGGCTGGTGTGGCGCTGATCACGGCGCTGCGCGCGCACGCGACGCTCGAGACGGCGCTGTTTCAGGACTGCTTCCACGGCTCGAGCGCCGCCACGGCGCTCGCCGAGTGGCTCCGCGCGACCGCGAGCCTCACCACACTCGACCTGGTACGTAGGGAGCTTGGGGCTACTGCGTGGCTTTCACTGGCGACTGACCCATGGACTGATTGATTGACCACCGGCCTCAGAGCCACTGCACGCTGGAGCCGCCGGGCGTCGTGGAGCTCTACCGCGCGATCGGCGAGAACCGCTCGCTGCGGCACCTCGACATGGTGCGTTAGACCCTCTGTACCCATCTCACGGCATACTAAATGCAAGCTCACACATGTCGCAGACGTGCATGGGCATCAAGTCGGACCAGGCCGTGGGCGTGCTGGCCAAGTCGCTGGCGGCCCACGCGACGCTGCGGCAGCTCAACGCATCGTACAACGAGATCACGCTGCGCGGGTGCAAGGCCCTGCGCGAGGCCGCCGCGTCGTGCGCGCTGCGGCTCGCGCTCGAGGGCAACTCGGGCGAGAAGCAGCACCCGGGCGTCCACATCACGGGCGGGTCACGGCCCGCACGCCCACCCATGCTGGACTAAACCCATATTACAAGTGTAACCCCATCGACAAACCGTAACCCAAAAGGTTAACTTATCTGCGACCCGAGTGTTTGTTGTTCTTGTTCCGTGCAAACCCTCCTGAAAGGCGGCAACCCACTCCACTCGGGGATAGCCCAGCGCCATCACCATGGAGCAGTTCCTGCTGCAGCTGCCCAAGCGGCTCGCGCAGGAGGTGCGCGCGTCCATGACCGCGGGCGAAGGCAAGAAGGTGGAGATGATCTCGGGAGGTACGTGTGTGCGGCGGTTCAACCACGCCAGTTGACCACGCGGGCTAACTAACCCACGGGCCGCCGCAGCCGACAACAAGCATTTCAAGTTCCTCCTGAACGGCAAGGAGTACAGCGCCAAGATCGGTACGTTGCGCTTTGCCCTTTTGAAGCCGCCGTAGGAGGGACTAACCGCGGTGGCTGGATGGCGCCCCCAGCGCAACTGCCGACGATCCTCGAGACCCACAAGACGTACGACGACAGCTTCCTGTACAAGAGCGGCGAGATCGGCCAGGTGCGTTGCAGCGTGGAGATACGACGGAGATCAAGCGTTTAATGGTCTAACGCGTGGTAGATCTTCGTGGTGACCGAGAAAGAGGACGAGCGGCAGCAGCTGGAGCAGCTGGAGGAGCTGCCACACGGCATCACGCCGCCCAACACGAGCGTCGTCAAGCGCAAGTACGCCAAGACCCGGCGGTATACGCCCTTCCCGGTGCGTTTTGGAGGCTGCATGAGGTTTAGACCGGGACTCCGGATGGTTCTTATCAAGACGCATCATGTGATGGACTGTAGAAACCGGAGGTCGCGCGCGTGGAGGAGGACCTGGTCAAGATGATCCAGGGCGGGCCGTACGAGGAAGTTCGTACGTAGAGCGCTGGCGCTGGTGCCGTCCCGACATCACCAAACTCATTTTTCTCACTGTGTTTGTGTCTAAATGGCTATATAGAGGAAGAGCTCGTGGACTTTTGCGAGTGGATGGTGGACGACGACCACCCGAACGGCGTGACCTTCACGGACGAACTGGAGCTCGTGCGGAAACACCCCGAGTACCTGGACCTTTCCTCTGAGGCATCGGCCAAGGGCGTCGGCAAGGCCGGGATGGCGCGCATCGGCGGTGGCGGCGGTAACAGCGACGCGTTCTCGGCCATCAACACGCCCATCGCGACGGACATTGGCTCGGAGGGCGAGTCGCAGGGCGGGCTCGAGTCGGCGCAGCGCTCGCTCGCGCCGACGCCGAGCCCGGGCATGTCCCCCGCGGACCCGGACGACGACAAGGAGGTCGACGACTTTGAGGACGACCTGCTGCGCGACATGGAAGAGAAGGCGTCGGCGCCGCCGCCGGCCGAGGCCAAAAAGTCCAAGTCGTACCTCGAGGACCCGGCGTACCACCAGTTGATCGCGACGCGCGACCGCCTGCAAAAGTCGCTGCGCGACGCCGACCGCTCGATCAGCGATTATGCGATGAAAGTGCAGGCGAACGCGAACATCGTGATGAAGGTGCGCACGCTGGATTTAGGTTTCTTTGGGACACTGGTCAGTTTTGTAAACTAATGCCGATCCTTTGACGCCGCTCCAACAGAACCGTATCAAGCAAATGATGGAGACGGCCCAAGCGCAGCGCGACGAGGTCGCCGCAGAATTCGACAAGGTGCGTTGCGGTTGCAGTGGGTTTTTTGTCGCACACGTCGAAATGTGTTTACGCTGATACCGACAATCTGTCAAACCACGCAGGTCCAAGCGCAGATCAGCGAGATGGAGGGCTAGCACACCTGCAGTCCTATACTACAGTAATTCCTATCATCTCAATCCATCTCCTTCACACGATGCTCACGGATAGTGTCACATTTTCTCCAATACGTTTTTGCTTTCTTTTTTTGTCGTTCTTTCTTCAGTAGTAGATTTCGTTGGCGCATCATGGAATGCAGGCGGCCCCCACCTGGACGTCGAGCGGTACGTGTATTCCTCGAAATCCATCGACGGATCTCGAAATTGAATCCATTGTACTGAGTCTCTTTCTGCATGCGATAGGGGTTTACCAGCACTTCGTCATCAAGTAGATCATGCGCTTAGTGCTCGTGC
Organism: Pythium rhizo-oryzae; assembly: GCA_027475725.1. Lineage (NCBI taxonomy): Eukaryota > Oomycota > Peronosporomycetes > Pythiales > Pythiaceae > Pythium > Pythium rhizo-oryzae. The sequence continues at coordinate 9,074 of JAMFLL010000551.1, forward strand.
TTCCACTTGAGCAGCGCCTCGACCTGCTCGGGCGAGAGCTTGAGGCCCGGAACCTTCTCGAGGCCCTTCTTGTCGTGCTCGACGTGGTTCTGGAGACCCTTCGAGTCGTTCACGTCGGCCTGGCCCTTGAGCTTCTTCAGCAGCTTGCGCAGCGCCTTCTCGTCCTCCTTGCTGCAAGTACAGAGACACAATCCGTGAGCTAACTGTTCCTACATTTCCTCTTCGACGCGATTCTCGTACTTGAAGAAGGCGGCCTCGGCGGCGCGCTCCTTCTCGGAGAAGCGGTCGGCCGACATGGAGGCGGTCTGGAAGGGCGTGGCGATGGCCACGCGCTTCTGGGCGGTGGAGGCGGCGCGGCGGAGGGCGAGCATGTTCGTAGGTTGTCTGTCTGTCTGTGGGGACTGCGAGTGTCAAGGGGCCGCCCAAAAGAGACCGAGAGATCCGCTCCCCCCCACACGACAAGCTCATGAGCTGCTCGTCGGGATCCACATAGACACGTGCCCTTCAACCGGTTTTTACAGAGGTTTGGATTTTGACGTGATCAGCAATTGGAGGGAACAGTATTTACGAATATTCCTTTTTACGGGCACTAACCGGAAGGGCACTCAGACGAAGAGATATTTTTGAACATGGCTACATTCCCCCACCTGCGACAAGATGACGAGCAACACTAAGGGGATCCTCGCTCGCCCTCGCGTCCTCCAGCTCGGAGCAGCAGCTGCCCGCCACTGGCTAGAGACTTGGCCTAGTGCTAGGCGGGCGCGCACGCTTTTATTGACGGGGCCTGCGCAGCTAGATCGAGCGGCCTCCCGCCAGTGGAGTGCCTCCGAGGACAAACTGCTCTCCCCTACCTAATATGAGCGCCGCTGCCCGGGATGGGTTCTACGAAGCGTTCTGGGTGCTGCCCAACGCGCCGCTGCCCGTGCCGGGTGACGTGCATAGCGACGCCGAGGGCGAGCCGCTGCCCGAGCCTGTAGTCGCGAAGCGCCATGAGGTGCGTGCCGCGGTCTCCATTGTTCTAGAAGATTCATGGAGACTGATGAAATGCTGATGTGATTGTTTGCAGCTGCGGCGCGTGCTCGCCGCGCTAGACCTGACCCAGACCGAGCCACTCCAGGAAGCAATTGGCTGCTGTGATCTCTATGTCCGGTCCCTTCGCGCGGCTCGGGTACGTGCATTGTAGAGTTGGTGATCCTTTCCTGTCGCTTTCGGGTCGGATATGCTCATGTCGTGTCCGTGACCACGGTCTCGCTTGCTGTTCAGGCCGTCGGTGAGCCCGAGGGCATGTCCACGTGGAACAGCTCAATCATCACGCACACGTCCACGATCCCGCTCGCTTTCGACGAGCCCATGACGCTCGTGCTCGAGGCGCTGCTGCTGGTGAACCTGGGCACGTGTCTCGCGCAGAAGCGCTCACTCGACTGCATCTCCGAGGCTGCGCACAGCTTCTGCCAGGCCGCTGGGCTCGTGGAATTTATCATCATGCTCCAGGAAGACATCTGTGCGTCGCTCCAGACCGACGTGCCCGTGGAGCTGCCCGAGCTCGCACCGCGCGTGTTGCGCGCGCTCGCCGACATGACCGTCGTGCTGGCGCAGCAGCTCGCGATCGTGAAGGCGACATTGTTCCGCGACCACGCGGACGCGCCGCCACCCACGCTCTCGAAATTGCAAAAGCTCCACGCGGCCTGTCACCACGCGTACGACTCGTTCGAGACCGCGATCGTGCGGTGCTGCTACAGCGCGCGCCCCAAACGACAAGGCTGCACGACGCTGCTGGGCTTCGCGACGGTCTTTGGACGTATCCACCGCGCGCTGGTGCTGCAGCTCGCAGGCGAACTTGCGCTCGCTGGCTCTAGCGCCGGCAAAGCCATCGCGTGCGCCAGTGCCGCGCTCCATCAACTGCAGGAGCGGCACAGCATGCGCGAGATCGGAATCCCGCCGCTGGACGGCGACGGTGGGCTGTTCCGGCAGCATGGCGCGCTCGTGCCACTTGTAGAGACCAAGCGGCTTGCGCTTCAGCAGCTCGTGGCGGCGTGGGCCGAGGACAACGACGCGATCTACTTCGAGCCCGTGCCGCCCGAGGAGACCGTGCTGGCCGCCGAGGTGGGGCGCGCCCTGATCATGAAGGCGACGCAGCACCTCGCCAACACGCGCCTGGGCAGCGTGCGCATGTTCCGCGAGGCCGAGGGCCAAGCCGACGACGCCGACCTCGTGACGAAGCTCGACGGCACGCAGACGGATCTCGACGGCGACGATGACGATGATGACGACGATAATGACGACAAAGAAGGCGATGGGACCGATGATATGGACGGACAGGCAAGCAAGGACATGCCCACCGACGGGGAGGTGTTTTCGCGCCCCGTGCGTGACACGGGCAGTGGCGGCGGCAGTGGTGTGCTCAAAGCGCAGCTGACCGGCCCCGACGAGGGCGACCTCCCGCATTCCGAGCCGCGCGGCGTGCTCGAGGAGCGCGCGTCTGCGCCGGACGTGTCGGCGGCCGCGTCACCCGCCAAGCGGCACGCCAAGTCGCTCGCGGACCCGCGGCCTGTGGAGCTGCCCGTGGCGTCGGGCTCACCACCCAAGCCGCCGATGGCGAACGCGCGCTCGACGCGGCGCATGGCCACGCGCGTGCAGCCGCAAAAGTCCATGACCACGCGCACGCTGCTGGGCCAGATCGGCAGGCAGGACTCGCTCATGACGCTCCAGCAGAGCGAGGAGGAGCTCCGCAAGATCGTGACCGACGAGGCGCTCTTCCGCATGAAGCGCACGCTACAGGGCGGCGTCGAGGTCTACCGGTTCGTCAAGGAAAAGGTGCGTACCACTGCCGTTGGTCGTACCCTCGAGCGGACGGGAACAAGGCTCATCGAACTGTCTGTCTCTGTCTCTGTTTCCGCAGTGGAAGAAGGAGGTGCTGCGCGTGCAGGACGACCAGGTCGTGCTGATCCGCAAGAAGGCCATCGCGATCCTCTCCAAGCAGCTCAAGTTCCCGTGGGCCGCGGTCCACGCGTTCCAGCACGAGATGCAGCCGACGAACCAGGTGCTGCAGCTGCTCGCGCCACCCGGGAAGCGCATGACGTCGATCCTCGTGATCGCGCGGCGCGGCGACTCGATCGAGCCCACCGAGTTCACGTTCAGGACGCCCGAGGAGAACGCGCTCGCGGTCGCCGCGCTGCAGCGGTTCCTCCAGGAGAAGCGGGGTGCGACCACGCACTAACGATACATGGATACGATGTGATAAACGGGAAACCGAGCTGCTCGCTTGGTCTTTTTTTAAAAGCCGTCAACTTGTCGGACTTGACCACCTTGCCTTCGTCCCCTTCGGCGGCCATTGCTCCCACCCAGGCCTGACGCGTCCGCGATGAGTCTGGATCTGAGGGCGCTGTACCCCAACTTCCACGCCGAGACCTCGCGCCACGCGTCGTCGTCGAGCAGCCCGCGCGCGGCCAGCGCGAAAGGCTCGAGCCGCAAGAACCGCAACGCGAATGAGCCGCCGCGGTCACCATCCCGTCAGAGTACAGGAAACAGTCGGCCGGCGCACCACCGGACCGGCAAACCGCAGCAGCAGCGCGTGCTGCCACCGCCGACGGCGACGCCCAAGCCCCAAACGCCCCCCAGCGCCTCGATCAGCACCAACCAGCGCGGCGGAGACCATGGCGCGCGGTCGTCTCGCTCAATGCCGCCGCTCGCGGTCAGCGCCTGTGGGGCTCGGCCGTCCACACCGGCGGCAGGCGCGACGTGCTCGCCGGCGCGAGCGCCAGAGCTGAGCTTCGTGGGCTCGCAGCCGGCCACAAAGTCGACGCCACTCACGTCAGAAGCTGCCGAGGACGGGAGTCGAGCAAGCGACTTGCGGTACTTGGGGAAAACGCGGTCTCACATGCTGCGCGGCGACTTGCCCGTGGAGGCGGCTGCGCCGGGCAGCACCGAGAAGACGCCTTTGCGAGCGCGCACGCCGTCGCGGCTCGTGCACTCGCTCTCGATGGCGTCGCTTTCCAATGTGCCGCCTCTGCAAGAACTGGTCCAGTGCGTGCAACATAAAGACTGTCGAGTTCATACCACATGGATCGCTGACAGTGATCGTTGTTATTTGTTTCAATCAGGTGCAACGCACGACCCCGATCGCGGTACGCGCGTCGAGAGATCGCGACGCCGATCCAACCGCTGCCGACGAACCGCCTCTCGCAGTCCGCGTCCACACCCACGCTCTCTCGCACTCCCACGACCGACAACGGTGTGGACGCTCGTCCATTGCCGTCCTCGTCTGCCGTCCCCGCGCCATTGGGCACCGAAAGGCTCGCCCTGCGAGGGAGCGGTGCCGCTTCTCACCACGTACAGTCGCGCGGACCGCGCGGCCGGTCGGCGCTGTTGAAGCCGCCGACGATCCTCTCGTGGAGCGAACAGGACACGTCGAGTTTCTTCCTCACGGAGCTCGACGCGAAGGACGCGGCGGACCAGTGGACGATCGCCAGGGCGCTGGCACGCGGCGCTCACCTGCTGTACGCCAAGCGCGAGTTTGAGCGCGCGGTCGCGTGCTTCGCCGATGCTTTGACGATCGTACAGCAACATCAGTCCCAGCAGCAGCAGCAGCAGCAGCAGCAGCAACAACAAGGACCCGATGCCCACACGCCGCTGCTGGCACTGTTGCACCACCACATGGGCATCGCGTTCCACGAGGATGGCCAGGCCAAGTGGGCGCTCATGATGCAGAAGAAAGCGCTCGAGCTGGCACAGCAGTGCGGCGACGCCAAGCTCCAGGCGCGCGCGCTCAAGGCGCTCGGCGTGCTCTTCCTCGACCGCGACGAACCACAGAAGGCGCTCGACTGCCAGCAGCAGGCGCTCACGCTGGCGCTGGACGCGGGCGACGCCGAGCTCGAAGCGCGCGTGTACGCCAACCTGGGCAACCTGGCGGCGGCGCAGCAGCAACTAAACCACGCGATCGCTTGCCACGAGCGCGACCTCGCGGCCTGCAGCGCCTCTCAGCTCGACTCAGCCGTGGGCCAGGCGAGAGCACACCGCAACCTGGCGCTGGTCTACGCCAAGATGGGCGACCGCCAGGACGCGCAGCTCGACCACGAACTCCACGCCGCGCGCCTCGAGGCCGCGAACGCGTTCGAGACGGACATGCGGCGCCACGCGAGCGACGTGGTCGGGAACGTGTACCTGCAGCTGACCAAGCCCGACGACGCGCTTGCCGATATGGTCGCACGGAGCGTCAAGGAAGTGCTGACAGCTAAGGAGGATGATGACAGCGACCATAAACAGCAGGATGATAGCGCGCCCCCATCTCCACAAACGTACATGGTATAAACATTCCGCGTCCGCACTCTCTCACCCATTTTGTTGTATGTGTGGGCCCACGTCCGGTTCTCCAACCTACTTAGTCCAGTCCGCAGAGGCTCGTGTCGGTGTTGAGCCCGCCGTGGATCTCCTTGTTCTTAAGCTGCGTGCGGCGCTCCATGAACGCCTCGATGCCGTCCATGGCCTCGAGCTCGACCTTGCTCATCGGATTGCCCTCGAGGTTCATGATGTTGACGGCCGACGCCGCGAGGATTTCGCGCGCGATGCTCTGCGTCGAGGCGCCCTTCTCGGGGCCGCACAGCTGGTTGTGGCGCGCCGAGAGTACCTTGAGCTTGCCGCAGTCTGCGAGCGCGGCCGGCAGCGCGCGCAGACCGTTGCGGTCCACATTCAGGTCCACGAGCTCCGCGAGCGACGCCACATGCCGCGGGATCTCCGAGAGCTGGTTCTCCGACACGTCGAGCTCCTTGAGCTGCGTGAGCGAGGTGATCGTCTGCGGGATATCGCGCAGCTGGTTGCCCTTGAGCGAGAGCTTGGTGAGATTCGGCGGCAGCACGTGCGGCAGGCTCTGAATCATGTTGCCGTCCACGATGAGCTGTGTGCGGATTCGATCAGAGCACAGCAGAAACAGTCAGTTGCAAGTCATAGCGCGCGCACGCCGTGTGCGGGACGTACCGTGGTGAGCGCCGTGAGCGCCGAGAGGTCGGGCAGCGCCGTAAGCGCGTTGCTCTGGAGCTTGAGCGTCTTGAGGCTCGTGAGCCGCGCGAGCTCCGCCGGCAGCTCCTCGAGGCGGTTCTGCGACAGGTCCAGCGTGCGCAGCGCCGTGAGCGCGAGCACCTCGGACGGCACGCGCTTGAGCTTGCGCTCGGGCAGCGCCAGCACGCCCGTGGCCTTGGCGGTCTGGATTTTCTGCTGCTGCACGCTCTTGTTGTTCTTGGGCTTGCTCTTGTGCTGCGCGTGCGCCTCCTTCGCCTTGGTCGTGGCCTCCTTCGCCTTGGTCGCCGCGTTCCCCATGATGGTCGTCACTACCCTCTGAAGAACGAAGGTTTGGACCTGCTGGTCTCAGACGGACTGAACCCGTCAAACTCAGATGAACAGATCTGATCCTGTTAATCACACAATGAGCAGGTATCAAAATAAGGTATATCGGCAAAATATTAGGTCAAAAGTAGGTAATACGAGGGATTTGGGGTATGACGACATGTCGCATACACAATCACTCCTGGTGAGCCTGTCCCGTTTGCAATCACGTCCAGCGCGTTGGAGTGTCCGTTCTGTCTTTTCGGCCGTGGTTTGAGACGCATGGCGTGTGTGTGGAACTGGTGTGTGGAGGGGAGGGCGGAGCGAAGTGATGGATCGAGTGAAGACGTCTTGGTGCGCGAGACGAAGTGTGCAGTCTTCCGCACCGCACCGAGCAAACCAAACTGACCAACGGTCGGCTCCCTCGCTTTGAGTCAACTGTCAGCGAGTCCGGTGGCCATCCACAAGAGCGCAGACTTCTGCCTTGCTCCAACGCGAGGGTTCCCAAACGTACTGTGTTACGATGGCAGTGATCACGATCGAGAGGGAGCTGCTCGCCGGAAGGATTAGACAGGGCAGTATTGCACTGCCGCAAGCTCAACTGATCCCTTTGGCTCTGGCGGTGCGAAGCGTTAGGTGTACTGTACGCGGCCGCCGTGGATACTGTATGTGCTGCGCACTGTATGTACAGTACGCCACTGCTACGGTACGCTAGTCTGTGCCTGCGTAATCGATGATGCGTGGAGTGGATCGCTGCTCGGCGAGTGTCTGATTTGTATGGAGGTTCTCGGACTTGCACTGTACGTACGAATCTTCCGCTCTCTTCCAGCCGGAGCCTCCAGCGTGGCCCTAGAGGATACCATCCACACAGCGTGTGAGCATGGAGCTGGCTGTGAACGCGCCTGGGCCAACGTGCCGCACCGAGATGAGCGCCTTCCCCGATCCAGTCCACTCAGCGCTTCATTAGGCCCTGACCGACTCCATGGGCTGGGCGACCAAAAGATTCCTTGGGGAGCGACATCGACGGCGACGCAATCGCCCGCGCCACTTGCGCCGCACAAACATCTCGACCACCACCACCACCACTACCGCACGCATTCCGTGGTGATCCGCTTGCTCGGTCGGTCGGTCGGCCGATGGCGCAAAGACCAGGCCGAAAGGCCCAGCTGAGGAGCGCACCCATTTTCGGGCCCTGAGATTTTTTTTTGGTTTTGGGTTTTTTGTTCTCACATGCGACTGACACACTGACGGCACTGTTCGGGGCGTCACCTGATACCCTACCCCGCACTTCGCGCTGCCAGTCATCCAGAAATCTGAGGTGGCGCAACAACCCACCTTGCCATGCCAACGGCAACCAGCGACATGAACAGGAGCGCTCACTCGACGCGAGTCGACTCGGGGCTGGGTCTGCGGATGTGGACCGTAGAGAAAGAAAGACCGTTTGCCGCCTGAGCACAAGAGCGGCTTTCCGTGCGGAATAATCTCGGCGCATTCGCAGGAACTATTACCCCGTGGCACGCTATGGCAATCCCGCGTGGCAAAGCGAGCCGCCATGGGCCCCAAACCCACTGACCTTCCCGCGGAACTTGATGGTCCCCGAGGTTCTTTTCATCCGCATCATGCGCATGGCGTGAACGAGTGAGGTTGTCCCCCCGCGTTCCTGCAACACTTTTTGTTTTCGCCAGCAAACCCCTTCGTTTCTCTCTGCAAAGATCGACGGAGACCGTTCTTTTCCTTCGTTTCGCTGGTTACGCGGTGTGCCATTGACGCCACCGGCATCTCTGGATTGATCGCCACCCCGCCGTGATGGTGGTGAAAAAAATGAAGTGGCTGTGTCACCAACAGTGTGACGTGGCAGGCGGCACACTTCTTCCCACGTTCTCTCTGTCTTGCACCAGACGCCTGCTGCATTCTTCTTCCTGGAAATGCCAGGAGAGCTGTTCGCGGATTTGGAGCTCCTGGCACCGTCCTGGCTCTGGCCCCGTCCAGCCACCCGGACCATCATTCTGCCAACTTGCAGTCAGTTTGTGTGGTGTTTTTTGTTCGTCCGCGGCCCAGGCGCGGAAGCGGTGTTTGGTCTGCAGGTGCGTTTCTCCTCTTCGATGAGTGAGGCCGTCCACAGGCGCTCCCAGTCTGGCTGAGGACCTCAGTCTGAGCTTGGGTAGGGTCCACTCTCCGCTCCGCTCCCCTCCCCTCGCGCCCTGGCACTTGAAGAAGAGGCGCCGTCCAGCGAGACCTCTCCGCTTCGCTCCGCCCCGCTCCGCTCCGCTCTCTTCCGAGCCGCCCGATTACACGCGCCGTGCGCACTGAATTTCGAATCGACCGCGCCGCCGCCGCGCCGTCCGCTGCAACCCACGGTACGCTCGCTTGGACGCGCGCGGGGTCCCTCGGCCCCTCTCGCTCCTCCTCTGGTCTCCTCCTCCTCGTTCTCATCTTCCTCCGCCGTTGGTGTGTTCTCAGTCCGCCTGTCGCCAATCTCCCCTCTGCGGCGCGCCGCCTCCTCCGCCTCCTCCACCATTCCGCCCTCCGCCTTGCTCCACGCCCCGCGCGCCATGTGCGTCTGCGGCCAGCCGGCCACCCACGACCCGCGCGTGAACGAGTTCCTCGTCGAGTGCCATTACTGCACGACGTGGTACCACGGCCGCTGCATCCACGTGAACGAGGTGGACGCCATGGAGATCGTCAAGTTCGCCTGCCCGCCCTGCACCAAGCAGGGGCACACCACCGTCAAGTACCAAGGTACGCACGCTACCACAGGTCCCTGCTCCTTTTGTCTGGGAGGATCCGCTCACGATCTTTTGGTCTCACGACTAGACACGGCGCCCATGGTGGACATGGACGACATCAGCTACGCGCCGCTGCCCATGCAGCGCCACCGCTTCGACCCGTCGGCCTCGCCCTACAGCCACGCGCATGCGGGCGGCGCGTCCCAGGCCTACGCGTTCGGCTCGCACTACAAGAAAAACACCGAGGCGTTCCGGCGCACGCTGCGCGCGGCCGTGTTCGCGCGCGCCGGCGTGCGTGCCATCGCGCCGCACGACTTCACGCCAACGTACTTCAAGTTCCACGCGCTCGACGAGCCGCTGCTGGTCGTGGACGCCAACTGGAGCGTCGCCGGGCTCGCGCGCGCGCTGCCCGTGATCGGCCTCCAGGACGTCTCCGCGCTGCTCACCAACACGGCGTCCACGGTGCGCGGGCTCGACGTCGGCTCGCAGGAGAGCTTCAAGCTCTCGGCCACGGGCTGGCAGGCGCGCCTGTCGCACCCGGCGGCCGACGCGCCGCTCACGGCCCAGTTCCGCGTGCTCGAGACGGCGTTCCGCCACGAGGTCGCGCCGCCGCTGGCCGTGAACGAGATCGACTGGAACTTTCTGCTGCCGAGCGCGAGCGGCGCCACGAACCGCGAGCCCAACCCGGAGTGCTACGGCACGCTGTGCGGCCCGGGCGCGTACTTCGACTTCTCGGTCGCGCCCGACTGCAAGGCCACGTGGCTCGCCGTGTCCAACGGCGAGCTCGACGTGCTGCTCGTCGAGCCCACGAGCGCGCACGTGGACACGTTCCGCGACTGGAAGACCGATGCCAAGACGCCGTTTTCGTCCGTGTTCCTCGCGGACCGCGTCGACCGGTGCATCAAGTGCACGGTCAAGAGCGGCGCGACGCTCGTCGTGCCCAGCGGCTGGATCTACGCGCTCTACACCGAGCACGGCGGCGCGTTCTTCACGGGCTACTTTGCGCACACGCTCAACCTGCCGACGCACCTGGACGTCTGGCAGCGCCTCGAGGGCGGCGACGCGCGCTTCGCGCGCCACTGGCAGGAGTCGTCGTTCGCGCACGGCTGGGCGCTGCAGCACCCGTCGCCTGCGGTCGCGCCGCCGCCGCCGTTCAACGCGCAGGTCTGGTCGCTCGTGTGCCACTACATCCACGAGTTCTCGCACATCGACGTGCTGCTGCGCGTGTCGAGCCTCGAGCGCGACGCCATGCGCCGCGCGCTGCCGCTGCTGCGCCACTGGAGCAGCAGCCCGCGCGCGATCGAGCGCGTGGACAACGTCTCGTGGCTGCCGTCCTCGCTCCAGGACGGCGCGAGCCTCGTGGACCAGCTCGAGCAGGCGCTCATGAGCCACGCCGGGGACGGCTCGGCGGGCCAGGGCGGCGCCGGCAAGCTCGCCATGGGTGCCGGCGACCCCAACTACCTATACGGCAACACGAGCGACGACGACATCTGGAGCGGCGCCGGCGGCGTGTCCAACGCCTTCTCGGGCAGCAGCGCCACGTCCTACAGCCAGGACGCGGTCTCCTCTTCCTCGAGCGCCGCGAACGCCGGGCTCTGGGACTATCCGCAGTACAACTCGCACAGCCAAGGTGGTTCCCACGCCATGGACCCACTCGCGGGCGCCCACGGCGGCGGCAACACGTCGCCGTACTACCATGGCACGCACGGCCACCTTGCGGACGGCCAGTTCGCGAACGCGCTCCACTACGGCGCGGCCGCGGGCGGCGCGCAGGGGTTCGGCGGCTACATGGACCCGAGCGCGTCCCCGGACGGCGGGGCGCACTTGGGGCTCGGAGGCCACGCGCTCATGGACCTCGGCGCCGGGCTGGGCGCGCTCCACGATGTCCACATGCGGCACCGCGCGTCGTGCCACCGCTGCGGCAATCTCCGCAAGAAGAACGTGCGGTGTAGCAAATGCCCGCACATCTTCTGTCAAAAGTGCGCCGAGAAGATGGTCGAGGAGCACAGCGAGACCGTGTTCGCGGACGGCTGCCCCGTGTGCAAGGAGCTCTGCTGCTGCGGCAAGAACCGCACGCTCATGTGTACCCGCAAGGTGAGCTTAAGTGCTGAGTTTCCTTTCCTTCTCTCTCGGGCACAACACTAACGATGTTTGTTTTGTTTGACAGTTCCACTGCTATAAGAAGTGTCCGTCGACCAAGCGCCAAACTAACTAAATGCCTCGCGGAGTCACTCTCCTGTCCATACCCCCCAAGACTGGCCGCCCGACGTGAGCTCAAGACACGACACGGCCTTTTGAACTCTTCCAACCCTCATCCCGTCCGCGCGCGCCCAAAGAAGTACTAAGCCGCGCCGCCCAGTTAGTATCTATAGGCAGCAAAGCAGCCCGTGACGCCAGGGAGCGTTTTCGCCGTCACGTTAAGAATCCCGCAGTACTGATGATCTCCATCCGTTTCCGTCTCTATTGGTGTCTCGTTTTCTATGCATTCAATGCCGTACTACGACGGCACTCGCGCTCACTTGCGATTGCTGTCCGTGAGCGGCTTGCGCAGCGTCGCGAGCGACATGAGCACGGCCTCCTCGGACCGGATGGACCGGCTGCCGTCGGTGGGGCATGTCCGCACCCAGACGTCAAAGAGCGAGGCCGCGTCGTCGCCGCTCACGGGCACGGTCTCGTCGGCGTTCACGCACTCTTCGATGCCGGCAAGGCCGCCAAAGACCACGAGCGCGTGGCGGTGGCGCGGCACGCGGAAGCCGTCGTCGTTGACCGAGGTCTTGGCGAGGTTGGACGTGCCGATCTTGAGGTCGTAGCCTTCTTTGTACGGGCACTCGGTAAACACATTATTGAAGCTCGAGGCGAAACGCGCCGTGTACCCCCAGTACACGCCGACCTGCTCGCGCGGCTCGGCCGACGACACGAGCGTGCCCAGCACTATTCAATGCACACAAGATCCGTTAGTGCCCAAGCGAGAGTGTAGTCCTCGTTCGCATGCGATACGTACTCTTCTTCTTGTGGTCCTTGGTGGTCTCGTCGATCTTGACGGTCACGCGGATGCCCGGCTGGATGCGCTTGTCCACGACCACCTCCTTCTGGAGCCCGACGTTCACGTGCGAGCCTTCCTTCTCCTTGAGCGGGCGGTCCACCACGACGCCCTCGCGGTACGTGCTCCACTCGTCGCTGCGCAGGTGGTGCGGGCAGTCGAGCGGGTTCAGCAGGCCAGCGCAGCTCAGGTCGCTGTGCATCGGGAACAGCGCGCGGCGCAGGTACTGCGGCGTCTCGAGGTACTGCAGGATGCGCATCATGAACACGTGCGGGTCGTTCGCGCGCTTCTTGTGGTACCCGTCGCCGCGCGCGGCGCCGAGCTGGTCGTCGAAGATCACGATCTCGTCCACCTGGTAGATCGCGGCCGCGCGCGCGATCTGGCCCGCGAGGTACGACTTGAGCTCCTTGGTCTGCGCGTTCTCGACGATCGAGCCGGGCACGGCGATCGAGAGCGTGTAGCCGCGGCCCTTGAGCGCGCGCTCGCGCTCGGTCTCGCGACGGGACTTCTCGTCCTGCTGCTTCGCGAGCTCCTCGCGCTTGTCCAGGCGGCGCTTCTTGCGGATCGCCTTCTTCTCCTCGCGGGACATGTCGGGCCGCACGACGTGGGACGGGTCCTCCTCCGCTGCGGGTGTTGGCGCCGCTGCGTCCGCGTCCACATCCACGTCCGCACTGTGGTCGGCCGCTGAGGCCGCCGTGCCCGGCGCGTCCTTCGCGGCCGGTTTCACGGACGCGCCGGAAGCATCCACGCGGCGCTTCTTGCGCGGCGCCACCTGCTGCTTGTGGAGCGTCTCGAACTCCTCGTCGCTCGACTCGCTGCTGATCATTCTCGCCTTGGCGTCGTGGAATATCCCTTGGCGACCGCTTTGGAGCTCCTCGGCATCCGCTGGTGATCAACGCGGTCTTTATTTTGACCAATCACACAAATGCGTAGATTCGTACTGTACTACCTCTATTATTGGGTACCCGTAGAAGGAGATACTAATCACCGGAGGAGGTTTCATGAGTGTTGCCTTCAACGTCTTGGTGGAAAAACAAGACCAGTACGGTAAGTTACATGTTGCGAATGGACTGGTCATGTAGTTTTCAAGACATCAGTTTTGGCAGGTTTAAGTGTCTGTGTTATCTGCAACTTCTCGTGTGTCTGCCCCCTCGATGAATTTTTGGAAGCGTCGGCGGCGGTTTCTTTTCTTTGCCGTTGAAAAGAAAGAACAAAACCATCGAAAGCTGCCCGCGCAGGTGAGCGAGAGCGCTGACGTGTGTTCGAATCTGGCCAGTGAAAGCTAACTGCATAAATAACCGACTGTCCGTCCAGGATCGCAAGGCGGCGAGGAGGCTCGGCGAAAAAAAAGTAAAAAATTGTGCTGCTCCCCTCCCCCCCAAGACGCACGCATCAACATCGCGAGCGACGTGGCCCGAGTTGTTGTTGGCTGGGGGCGACTGGGCAGCCTGCTGGAACCTAAAGAGAGAGGAGCAGAGCGGAGCGACGCACCCGCCTGTGAGCTCACCGCCTGCAGAGAGCCACCGCGGAGGAGCACAAAAGCCACTAATCGGCCCATCCATTCGCGCCCCACGCCTGCAAGTCACGGTCTCGCGCAGCCGCATCAGCTGACCGAACGATTGCAAGCGCGGCCCCACCGGACTAGCACCGACACCGGAGTATCAGTATCGAGGTGCTCGGCGGAGCTCAAGCGGAGCGGAACAAAAATCCTCCAGGTCGGTCTTTGTTCTTTGTGCCACGAAGAAAACAAAAAAGAAACAACAAACCAACACCATCATTTGTGCAGGGCGGACCCCGCGTGGTAAACTACATCCCCTCCCGCGACGCGCCAGGCCAACGGCGCTGGACAAGCAGAAGAAAAAAAGCATGGAGGACAAGCGCGCGCGGTTCGTGTCGCGGTCGCCTGGCGTCGGTGGCGCCATGGCAAGCCCCTCGACGGGCACCGGCAGCGGCGGCCGCTCGCAGTGGCGCGGCATGGATCTCCACACGACCACGCCGTCGTCGCACCGCCGCGCAATGTACATCTCGCCCGTGCCGCTCCAGGCGTACGCCAACGCCAACGCGGCCAACGCCAATGCGGCCAATGCCAACACGGCCAACACTACCAACGCCAGCGCGACCAACATCCACAGCCACAGCCACAGTGCGGCCAGCACGCCCGCGGCCGCGGGCGCGAGCGGCGAGGCCATGCGGATGCGGTCCGAGGCGGCCGCGCTCTCGGCGCGCAACCAGGTGCTCCACCGCCGGCTCTCGGAGCGCAAGCGCTTCGACTCGGCCGACTACGCCATGAAGCTGGTGCGCCAGGCCATGCAGGGCGACGCCAAGGACGCGCCGGCGCCAGCGTCGTCCCCTTCGCCTGCCACGGGCGGAAGCGCCATGGCAGCGCTGCAGTCGCCGCGGCTCTCGCCCACCCACGGCCGCATGGTGTTTGCGCACGCGCTCAAAGACGGCCGCGCCAGCGGCGACGCCGACGTGGAGATGAAGGACGTGAGCAACCAGGAGATGCACGCGGCGCCCGCGCAGCCGGCGGTGGCGCCGGCGCGCGGCTATGGCGCGCTCCAGTCCAGTGGCGCCAAGACGGCGAGCGCCGTGATGTCGGCGCGGAACATCATGATCCAGCACAAGCTCCAGGAGAAGCGCCACTTCGACTCGGCCGACTACCAGCTCGCGCGTCTCGGCGTGGCCACGGACGTGAACATGGAAGACGTGGGCGAGCCCGCGCTCGAGCCCGCCGCGCTCACGCTCAACATCAGTGCGGACGCGTCGAGCCCCGTGAACTCGCCGTCCGCCGCGCGCGCGGCGATCACGAGAAGCAACCAGATGAGCCCGTCGGTTCGGGCGAGCAGCGGGGCCACGGGCTTTGGGGGTCGAGCTGATGCCGGCAAGTACGGAGGCCTCGGCGGCGGCCGCCCACAGGCTGCCAAGCCGCAGAACGATTTGCGCCGCAACACGTTGTTGCGTCAGCAAGAGAACTTCATCGCGGCCCAGAACCCGGCATCGGCTTCTTCACCCCAGCAGCAGCAGCAGCAGCAGCAGCAGCAGCCGTCGCCGATGTCCACGCCGGCGGGGAAGCAGCAACCTTACGGCAAGCTCATGGCGGCCAACATCCTGTTTCGGAAGAATTTGAAAGATCGCCAACGCTTCGACTCGGCTGACTACCAGATGGAGGCCGCGGCGAAGCAGGCGGAACGAGCAGGACGATCCGCGACTGATACCCCTGACAATAACGCGGTGACCCAGTCGCCTAACGCAACCATCTCGACGTCGAACCAAGACGACGAACCCAGCAGCCCGGTGATGAAGCCGCAAGCCAAGCATATCAAGCTGTCGGAGGACACTCCCCTGAGTGGCAGGGTAGCGAATCCCACGGGAGCACCCACACAAGTCGCGGGACGTGGAGGCTGGGCTGCGCACGCTGGCGTGGCTGCTGCCCGGCAATCTCAGTCTCAGGCACGCGAAGATGGTGTCCGTGTGGCGGCGAGAAACGTTCTATTGAGCCGAAAGCTTTCCGAGGGTAAGAAGCTTTTTGATTCAGGAGAGTACTTCGCCGCCAAAGACAAGGCCGCCCGGGCTGGCTCGAGCCGTGGGCACATGCAGCGCTAACGACTGATAGTATCCGGAACACCGGATTCAGGTCGCCTCCATCATCGGCAGAGAGCAACTCCTCCACTCATACCGCAAGTGTGGAACGATACAACAAAACAAGGAGGGTGACCACGACACCCCGAATCATCGTGAAGAGAAACAAGCCGTGCGCTCCGACAACAAGTGTGTATGATAGGTGAACAACTATGAACTCGACTCCCGCGTCCATGGTGTGCCGAACAAGCACGAGTCGGGAGAGGCGGTACAAGAAGAGTGGTCGGATATTTGGCAAAGGTCGCGTCGTCCCAGTAAGAAGCAGGCAGTGGTAGTTGTGTATAATGGTAAGGAAGAAAGGGTACGGAAAACAGGCACAGAGCGGGCGTCGGAAGACATGAAGATAAAGATGGAAAATATGCAGAAACACAATGAAGATCGAATGTGGGTGTGAGTGTCCGGTGCGTGCGTTTAGTAGCCGGCCACGTACCGATATCCTTTCCAGTCTGCGGGTGCTTCGTAGTTGTGCTCCTTCAGCACAGCCATGAGGTACTTGCATGGTCCGTCGTTCGGGCGAATTTGCTGCGCGTGGGTCAGGTAGTGGCGCGCCTTGGGCCAGTCCCCAGCAATGTACGCCTCCACGCCGCTCGCGGCCGACTCGAGGAAGGCAGGTTCGAGGCCCTCGCGGATCTCCATGTACTCCGGATCATTCTCAAAGTCCACGGGCTGCTGCATCCCAGTAGCCGGGTCGATCTTGGGCGTGCCGAAGCCCTTCTTGAAAACAGTGACGTCGAAGGTGTACACCGTGACGGGCGTGTCCACACCACGCACGCTGATGCGGTCCATTTTGCGGAGGAACTTGCGTGCTGAGGGTGAGAGCAGCGAGGCGAACCAGTGCGAGACGTTCACGGGCGTGCCAAACATCTTGGAACCCGCCTCCAGGCGATCGGCCATTTCGACGTGGGGCGAGATGTACGTCGCGTCAATCTTGAAGCGCGAGCCGATCGCGCCCTCCACCGCCCACCCGACGTGCATGCCGAAGCCCATCTTGATGCGGAACCCGGGGCCGAAGCGGCGCACCACGTTCTCGCGCGTGAGGTACTCGGTCAGACAGCCGTCGGTGTTGGCGTTGTCGAGATCGATCATGCACTTGAGGAAGGCCGTGAGCGCGCTGTCGGCCATTTCCGTGGGCGTGATGCGGCGCAGCTTCCGACCGGCGCCCTGGTTCGGCGGGCACCGAACTGCTTGCTCCACCTGGAGACGATCCTCTTCCGTGGGGCAGTCTGTGAAGCGGGCAAAGCACGGCAGCTCGCCGTCGCAGATCTTCCACGAGAGCAAAAACGCGTCGCCGACGTTCTTGTTGGCCATGCCGTAGTAGTGGTGCGTGCCCGAGTGCATGATGTTGCCGAGCTTGTTGACGTACACCATGACCTCTTCTTGGAGGCACTCGGTCGTGTCTGTGAACTGGCGGATATCGCAGAATCCATAGATCGCCGTGATCTTCTTACCCGGCAGCATCGGATCGAGGTCCCCGGAGCCCATGTTCTTGCCGATGATATCAGCGCCGGCCGCGCCGAAGCCGACCTGCATGAGCGTGCCGACCTTGGACAGCGTGAGCTCGAGCAGCGCCGTCTCGAAGCCCTGTTCCTTGGCGTTCTTGCGGATCTCGGCGTCGTTTGCGGACGTTTGGACGCTCGCGAGCGGGTTCTCGGCCAGGCGCTGGACGATGAACATCATGCGCTCGATGGGCTCGAGCACGAGCTTGCGCGACGTGCGGATGAACGCCGTGGAGGCACTCACGAGCACCACGATGATGAAGCAGGTCTTGAGGATGTTGTAGGCCGCGCTGGACTTGCTGACGTCGGAAAGATCAAAGATCGCGAGCGAGATGCACGAGCTCGAGGCGTCGGCGATGTCGGTCACGATGAACGACGAGTTGTAGCAGCCGTACGTCTTGACGATGTTGACCTCCGAGTCGCGGAACGCGTCGGTCACCTGCGTGTAGTCGGTCAAGAAGTCGGCCGCGCTCCACTCGTTGTCCGGGTTCACCGTGAGGGTGTACTCGGCCTCGGGCGAGTCCGCGGGCTGGAAGCGGATGTTCCGGATCTGCGCGAGCAGCTCCTCGTTGCTCAGCGTCGCGAGCTGCATGTACACGAGCTTGCCGGCGTCGCGCACGTACCCGTAGAAGAGCCGGTTGAACTCGACCGACGAGGCGTTGGTCATGCCGGCCGTGAGCAGCATGTGGATTGCGCGCAGCCCGACGTCCTGGTACCGGTACTCTTGCTGCGCGTAGCCGCCGTCGAAGACCGGGAGCAGCATGACCAAAAACAGCACGAGGATCACGACGCGCTGGACCGTGACTTCGCCCATCTTGCTGCCCACTTTGCTCTCCTGCACCACGGCCTGGACGCTGTCGTCGTCCTTGTGCTTCCACTTGAGGATCTTGACGACACGGAAGAGCCGCACGGCGCGCACGACGCGCACGATCCGGCCGGCCTTGCTCCCGGCCTTGGTCGCGCGGCTGGCCTTGACCGCGGACGAGCTCTGGTTCGCGCCCGAGCCCGTGATCTCGGACCAGATCCAGCCAATGTCGGGCAGCACCGAGAACGTCGCGATGAAGTCGAGCACAAAGTAAAAGCTAAAGAGGTACCCGGGCTTGCAGTAGCACGAGATGAGGAACTCGAACGAGAAGAGCACGAGGCAGACCGTGGCCATCGAGTAAAAGCCGTTGTCGGCCGACTTCCTGGCCGCGCTCAGGCGGATGTCGTCCCCGAACAGCGCGTACACGGTGATGAGCAGCATGAGCACTGTGTACCAGCGCGAGTCCAGCACGGCCGCGCACTTTCTCCGGAACGGACTGTAGTGCTCCATTGGGTCCACCGGCGCACCGTTCGGCGACGGGGACTTGGTCTTCTGGCCGCCCCCGAGGTTCCTCGCGAGGCTGCGCGCCGACTTCATGGTCGCCGGCGGCTTGGGCGACAGCGCCGGTAGCTTGGGCTGGCTCTCATTCTTGATGGACACCTCGGGCGACACGCGGTGCGAGTTGCTCATGGCCGTCTCCGGTCGTTCGTTCGCCTTGTCGGATGGCAACACACGCGGCGGACGCGACGACGCGAGTGGCGCCTGCCCCGCCACGCTCTCCGGCCGCCTCGCGCCGCCCCCTCGCGTGGGCATAATATACATAGGGCGCCTCCCGGCGGTTCCTGGCCGTTTCAAGCTTCCAGATGAGAAAGTACGCACAAAGTTCGCGTGGGGCGCACCGCTTCAAGATCGGTGCTGGCGTTCTCTTCTCTCGAAAGCGAGCACCACGCACGAGAGCTGCGTTGTTCCTTCTGCACGCGAACAAGCGACGGCGCAACATGGCGGCGGCGCGCGGCACGACCGGCTCGTACTACGAGGAGTACATGCGCAGCAACGCGCTGCTCAAGCACGGCGGCGACCGCAACGCCAAGCAGCTGCTCACGGACCGCAACGCGTACATCTCGTTCCTCGAGGTGCAGCTCGAGCGCGTCTCGGCCGCGTGCCTGAGCGCGCAGACGTTCGAGAAGCGGCTCGCAGAGCTCGAGGCCGCGCAGACCGCGCACGACCAGACCACGAGCTCGCTCGCCAAGGTCTTCCGGCTCAACCAGGAGTACATGGAGCAGACCGCCGAGCAGTCGCGCGCGGAGCTCGCGGCGTTCGCGCGCAAGATGGACTCGTGGATGGAAAAGTATTCGACCGAGCTCCAGGCGCACGAGACGCGGCTCAACGAGAGCGAGGAAAATGCGCGCCGTACAGACGCGTTCGTCTCGACGCTCAGCGGCGAGGTGCGCGGGGACCTGGCGGCGCTGAGAGCCACGGTGGAGAGCGAGACGCAGGACGTGAAGACGCTCGTGTACGCAGTGGAGACCCGCGTGGAGGCCATGCAGACCGCGCAGGGCGACGCGGATCAGTACATGGACGTGCTGCGGCAACTGGTTACCGATCGACTGGACGAGGTGCGGCCGCCGTGGTGGTTCTTGAAGGGATACACTGGCTGATCATGATCGTGTGGCAGGACCTCGAGCGCATCCGAACGTCGCTCTCGGAGAAGTATATCACCATCGAAGAGCAGCACGAACAGCTCGTACGTCCTGCCCTGGTGCATCGTGCGGCTATCTGGACCAGATCATCTGAGCGTGTAGTCGTGTGTGGTGTTGGTGTCTAGCGAGCGAACGTCAAGTTGTTTGCGAGTGAGCTGGAGGCGGGGTGGAAGACCGACTTGGCGCGGCTGACGCGCTCGGACGAGGAGCGGTGGAGACGCCTGCGCGATCAGCTCGAGCGTCTGGACCAGAGCGTGGTCGTGGAAGTCCACGAGCTCAAGGAGTTTCTCCGGAAATGCCTCGATGCACAGCATTTGCTGAGCACCACAGTCGTCGGTTTGCAAGCTGAGGTGGACGAGAAGAAATTCATCGACGCCTCCACGAGGTCTGCAAAACTGGTCGACGAGATCGAACCAGCGATGGAGGAGATTGAGGACATTCGGAGGAACCAGCTTCGACTGAAGGAGGCTCTGCGAGTCGTGCAGTCCTGCTCGCGAGACGCGCAGCAAACGGCCGAGGCTCAATACGACCGGCTCGCAGATCGCCTTGAGGCGGCTGAACAGCAGTTTGCGACGCTAGCGCACGAGTCGTTGACCAAAGCAGACGAGATGGTGAGCAATCTTCCCTTCCTACGGCACAGCCGTGCGTTTGCTAACACTGAGTATTTGCTTGCCATTAGCGAACCAAAGTGCTGATCGCGCTTGGAGAAGTGGAGCAAAAGCTGCGTCATGATGCGGATGCTGTGGCGGAGAACGCGGTACGTGTTTCTAGCTCCTCGCGGTGCATGTGATCGTGTGCTTATCTCCTTCTGACCAGGTCCAGTCAGTCCGAACGGAATCGAAGATGTACATTAGCCAGTTTTTGGAGAGCGTGTCACGGTGAGCCAGGGTTTGAGGCCCTATTGCCCGAGTGATTTGGATCTCATTGGATTTTTTCTGTGCAGGTTGGAGCAACGTGTTGAGGATCTCGAACACGCGGTACGTGCTGTGAATAAGTTTCACTTCAAACGAATACTCACATTGTCTTGCTGTATGTAGAGCGACAGGATTCATGTGAACATCCCCACCGCCACAAGGTCTCAAACACCACGACATAGCGGTAACGCACAAGCAAACAGCGGTGTAGATGATCAAAAAACGAATAATATCGCACAGATCACCGATGCTGTGAGCAGAGCCCTGGAGAAGGTGAGTTTCGTTGTGTGGCTTTCTTTTAATTGATTCACCCATAGACTGATTTGATACTCTCAATGATTCAGCAACTCTCAACGATCGTAGCCGCCGCTCGGAGCGATGTTGCCCACACCAATGCGGCGGACAATGACCTAAAACAGCACATCTTGTCACTTGAAGATCGTTTAAACAGGCATGCTCTCCAAGCAGAAGAGCGGAGTGCAATCTTTGCAAGGCGAGACGCGACTGAAGACAAGCCAACAAGGCGAAGCCAACGCGTAGCCCACCATGCGTCTTCCTCCTCCTCCTCGACACAGGGACACCCAGCGAAACCATCTTCGGCTCCAAAGGCAAAGTCACACGGACCGGGCCGATCGGTACAACGCGAGTCGCTGATTGTGGGCTATCTCCATCTGAATAGATTTTTTATTTGCCAAGCAGGGAAAAGCGGCAAAGCAAGTCGTGGGTTCCACGAGCAAGTCGAAAGCTAATCGCCTCAAGGAGGTTTGTGGAATCGCTGGAGTCGTCGTACGAGATGACACACGCGCGTGATGACATGTTGTACTCGTTTCGAGAACAGGTTTGTTTAGATCTTGTGGCGATCGAAGGATCTCTCAAAAATCGACGAAGAGGTATCGACAAGTGCGGATAGAACGGTTAATACATCCCGCCAACATGCATCACGAACGATTCGCCAAGGCGATTCCACGCGCAATGGTTTCTTCGAGGTACTTGGCTGCATCCACCCCGATTACGATGTGGTAATCCTGCAGCGTAGGGAGCACCACATCAGTAAAAAGTATAGTATGCCCTAGAACAGTCGCCGAAGCATCAAACGGCTCCACCTCGAGTATTCTCATGATTCTGTCGGCCGCCTCGTAGCGCTCTTTGATAATAGTGCTGACTTGTCGCTTGCTTTGTCGAGAAAGCGGTTTGTGAGGACTCCAGTACGACAAGGCACCTGTTCGTCAACCGCCACTTGTAGCGTCAGGAGCTAGTATCCTTGGATTGAAACAAGCGCTACAACGTACGGATCTCGCGCTGCGTTTCGTTGGCCATTTCCGCCTGCAGCACCTGAAGAAGGTGCTGTATCTTGTGGTCGTGCCGATCAATCAGTCGGTTCTCCACGGTTAATCGCTCCTCCCGTTTGGTCAACTTCCGGCTAGCCGCCTCCTTGACGGGCTGTCTCGATCGTCGATCGAACAGATAGTACTGGCGATCGTCCGACGCGCAATGTAACTCACGGAACGCGCGCGTCTTAACATCTCTCTCACGCGTCAGCATAGCTCCGTGATGAGTAATAGCTGGTGGGCTACGCGTGCTCTCACCTGTTTCCGCATCGTGTCGCGGTGCAGTTCGGCCTGCTTCTCGCGCAAGAAGTACGGCTTGTCTTCGTGGTAGACGCCGCCGCTGTAATACGGCGTGCGCAAATACTTGTGGTCTGCCACTGAGACCTCTTTGCCGTCCGTGATCTGTTTGATAAACGCATGCGAGTCTTGCGCGATGCTCCGCCACAGCGTTTGCAGCACGGTCAGCAGCGACAGCGTCGAGTCGTGCGCGGAGACGGACGACGGATCCGACGGGAGCACCAGCTGCGTGGACGCGCCACGCTGCAAATCGGACAGCGACACCGACTTGCGGGGGCACACGGAGGAGGAGGTGGTCGTCCGTTCGTGAGGCGTTTGCGGCTGTGACAGCAGTGGAAGCCTGATGGTCGCTGGCTCGCTGTCGACGCCCCAGAAGACCCCGACGCCGCCATCGGCCTCGCAGACAAGCTCGCTCATGGGGAGGCAGTCGATAGATACGCAAGAAAGGAACGTAGACTCGAGTAGAACTTTGGGAGGGACTTGGCTGCCCCGGGTCTCACGCAGTGGAGCGGGGCTGTCGTCTAATTTTAAAGAGGCTCAGCCGCTTCTCGGGCTCGTGCGCGATCCGCGTGCAGCTCAGGAACGTCGCGCTAAAGGCCTGGAAGTCGGCCATCGCCTCGTCGTCGCCGCGCGCCTCGTGGGCCAAGTACGTGACCGTGTGGTCGCCGCTGAGCATCTCGATGCTCCGCGCGAGGTTGCGCCAGGACTCGACGCCGTAGATCGGGTTGATGCCTGCGAAGCCACATACAGACTCGCATGAGTGCCACCGATTCTCGTCTACTGCCATGGCACAGCAAACGTACAGTCCGAGACGAGAATGTAGTCGAACGTCGTCCGTGGCAGCGGCGCCTGGCGCGGCGGCGTGCCCCACGCGTACTCGACCACGGCCACGCGGCCGCGCTCGTCCGCCGTGCGCATGTTCTGCTGGGCGTTGCGCTGCAGTAGCTCGATCGCCTCGTGCTGGTCCGTGAGCACCACATCGCCGCCCAGCGCGGCCGCGACCAGCCCCGCGAGCCCGCAGCCGCTGCCCAGCTCGATCACCGCGCGGCCGCCGGCCACGTTGAACGTGTGGCCGTCGGCCGCGTCCGCGTCCGCATGTGTGGCGAACGCCACGAGCCGCTCGGACAGGAACTGGCTCGCGTACCACACGCGCGAGGCCGTCCACGCGTCCGCGAAGATCGGCGCGAGCTCGTCGCTGTGGAGCGTCTCCGAGAGCGCGTACACGCGCCCGCCAATCGTCACCTCCATTCTCCGTTTGGCTGCTTTCGTCACCAACTAGTAACCCGTTAAGTTCGTTCCGAACTTAGGAAGGATGTTGGGCAGAAATTAGTGCCAAGGGGGGTTAATTGAAGTGAGGGAATAGACGTGGGTGG
>JAMFLL010000552.1:3143-32678 GCA_027475725.1 Pythium rhizo-oryzae
GCAAGTATCTGTGTGCAGTGAGAAGAGGGACATTTAAACCTCGGTCAAGCATCAGCATACGCGCTGTACACAGTCTCATTCACGACTCTAGGTCAAAGTTTCCCAAAGCTGCATACTCCGAACAGTGTGCGAGGAAGGGCGATCACAAGATTCCTGAGGGTATTGTGCTTGACTTGCGAAGAGAGCGCAGCGAGGGTCACGTCTTACGTGAGGTCCCGCTTCGTCGTCGTCTCACGTGGACGATGGCGTCGATGCCGACCTGCTTCCAGTGCTCGAAGATCGATCAGAACAAGACCACGGAAAGCCGCAACCACAGTGTACCGCACTGTATTGTGCCACACAGATCTTGAGCTCATCTAACCCTGATGGGTCGTGAATCACGGCACGTGATTTACAGTAGTCCGTCCGACGGCTTGAATCTATTGGAAGCCACCGTATGATTGTTCAAACTGAAACCCTCTATATACCGGTGGATGCTCTCATCTCTAAAGAACATAGAATGTTCCAAGAGTTGACCTCTTCAAACGTATGTGTTAATCGGTTAGTCGGAGGTGCCCCGTTCTTCAACAACAGTCAACCTAATGGTCAGCTCGAGTCAAAAATCCAGCGTTGAGATTCTGATCAATTCGAGCACAGCCACCCTCCCTGGAACACGTGCGACCGAGTTGAGGGATCCCAAGGCTCTCCTGTCAGTACGCCGGTCATGGCGTGCTCTCACATCAGTCTTCTGTTCGACGTCCTGATTCGAAACCTCACACAGCGTCTCGATGGAGTTCCACGCTGGTCGCCCAACCCGAATTTCCCCAGATCATATTATTTATTCAAAACACATATCCCTCTCAAACAGAAATACATGGTTTCTCGCAATACAGCCATACAGAACTATACTATCCCATTGGCTGACCTATCAAAACGTATACTGGATTTGTCCAGGGTGCGCGCATCCTCCATCTTCGTCGTGCTTCCATCAACTCTCCCTTTTCCTTCCCTCTCTCTGAACTGCCAGCGCCTCGGGATCACCTTCGAAGGCCCAGGCTGGGCCGCCTAATCGATCGGCGCCTACACTGTACCGTACGACGAGCTGATGGGAATTTTTCGAAGGCTCTCGCGCCGCAGCACCGTGTGTTTGGTCGCTGTCCAACGGCGTGCGGGGCCAGCCCGCGCCACTCGCGCATGTTCCGTCCGTCCTCCTCCTCCGTCCCCTGCGTCATGACACCGCTCGCGCCCGGAGAGACCTGCGCGCTCCTGGCCGTGGACACGCACGGCTGCCGCCGCCCGCGCGCGTGCGCGAGCTGCCTGGACACGGCCGGCTGCATGGTCAACGCGATTGGCAAGTGCGTGGACGCGGCGCTGAACCCGGCGATGGACTTTGTGCGCGCCGTGGACCGCGGACTCGTGGCCGCCAACGCCACGATGGCCGCGCGTCCGCGCATGCGTGCGCCGCAGTCGTGGCAGTTCCCCGCGGGCACCATTCGGTACTGCGGCGCGCGCGACGCCACGTGCGGCACGTGCGTGCGCACCAACTTTTGGCGGTCCAATATGACGGCGCCCGACAGCCGCTTCTGCCTCGGCGACGACGGCGCCTGCGTGTGCGTGGACGTGTGCGAGCGGCCCTACTACACACGAGACGACTGCTCGGGCCACGACGGCACGCCCGCGGGGTACGCGGTTGCGTCGAACGACATCGCCGACACGCTCTGGCGCGGCATCCTCGGGCTAGTCGCGGTCTCGATCATGCTGCTGGTGCTCTTTTTGCGCCGCAAGTGCTCGGCCGAAGAGCTTCAGCGTGTGCGAAGGCTAGAGGCAAGGCGGGCGCGGCGCACGGCGCGCGCACGCGCATTGGGCGTGAACGCGCTGACGCTCACGGGCTGGGAGTCTTATCGTCGCGATTTGATCGACAAGGAGAAGGCGCGGCAGGCCGAGCAACCAGGAGCCGAGAGCGGTATTACGGAGAGCGAGGCATCCGCGTCCACGTCGTCGTCGTCGTCTACCACTAGCGAACACAACATTCAAATCCACTCACCGCGCGCCGCCGAAGCCCCGACGACCGCGTACGTGAGTCTGGACGAGAGTGTTGGTGCCAACTCTGGCGCAGCGAGTGCCACGAGCGAGCGCCGTGGCTCAGCGTCACATTCCGGTCTCGCGGCGTACAACGAAGCCACACCCGGGCGCCAACTGCTGGCGCCACTTGCAGCGCAAAGCCACCAAGCAAGCGCATGAGAGGAGCACCACCATGGGCCGTGCGTTCAGATGAGGGAGCTGCTTCAGTCGTGTAGATTTGGGGCGTATCGATTACTTGACATTTCGAATGTAAGTGTGATCCAACACAAAACAAAGCGCGAAGTGTACTACGTAGTAAGAAACTCCTTTGGGTCTCGGTGGCATGTGTGCGCGTTCGGTACAAGTAGCAATGCCACCAGTACAGTAGATCTTGGTCAGCACAGGTTGAGCGGGGGCTCGCAGTTCGCTAGCGGTATTGTCTTGTGATGTGTGATCAATCATCTCCGAGCGACCGGCAGCACGACACCGACTCTCAAGAGTTTGAAGTTTGCGTTGGCTATCGGAATTGAACAAGATTAAGTTATGGATCCGAAATCAGGATCGACACGATGTCATGCGAAGGAGGGCTATGACATAAACTCAAGCAGTGTGCCCTCTAGGTAGTGGGGCTTGGGCGAGCACGATGGACAATGGCGTTGTAGAGGTACGAGATGCAGAGCCAGCTCAGGGAGCAACCCGTCGTAACCAGCTCCTTGCCGGTCGCAATGTAGCCATGCTTTGTGGCGTGGTCATGCCACGACACCAGG
The DNA here is from genome assembly GCA_027475725.1 of Pythium rhizo-oryzae. Classification (NCBI taxonomy): domain Eukaryota; phylum Oomycota; class Peronosporomycetes; order Pythiales; family Pythiaceae; genus Pythium; species Pythium rhizo-oryzae. The sequence continues at coordinate 5,951 of JAMFLL010000552.1, forward strand.
TACTGCTTTGCCACAGACGCGAGCTGGCGAGCACTGATCTTCACGAGCAAAAGCCACAGCTTGGCCATCTGAGTGAAATGTCGAGAAATACGAAAAAATGAGTCACCAGACTAAAGCACGATAGCCATGAGCGTTTTAACGCACCTGCGCGAAGTTGTCGAGCATCTCCATCGTCAGCGCTGTGTGCTCCGGGTAGTACTTTTCCAGGACGAGCGCGAGGCCAACCATACTTGCAACCGGAATCTGAATAATCACAAAATTTGTCATCAACTGAGCTCTCAGCACCGCGTAAGGGCAGGGTGACGCACCGCGAGGCCGATGAAAGGCAAGGTGAACATGCCGATCGCCGCGGCCGCAACGGGGTTCTCGGACGCGCCCTTCTGAGCCTTGTCCGCGAGCTGCATCACGTAGGTACGCACGGCCGCGGCCTGCTTGCGCTGCTCTCGCTTCTGGCGCAAGCGCTTGGCGGCGATCGACTCGCGCTTCTCCTTGGCCGGTGGCGCGCTGGTGGCGCCGTAGCCTGTGTCATCTGCCTGGTCCTCCTCCACTAGTTCCTCGATCGTAATCCGATCCGACCGATCGCCTTTCTCCTTGATAATGTCGTCTCCGATTGACATGAAGAGTGCCTGGCCAGCCTATTACATAACGATCGTTCACCGGATACGATCCCGTTAGCCACACACCCGACGCAATCGAACATGCTCCAACACGCGTCACCAACCTCCAGCAGCTTCTGCGCGATGCCTAGCGACAGCTGCGCCGCAAGCGCGTACTCGTCCTTGGAGATCGTGCTCAGCGCGTTGTCCAGCACGCCGCACATGTTGTCCGCAAAGTTCATCATGCTGCGCAGCGACTCTTCGTTGGAGCCAGCTAGGGCCAACTGCTGCTGTTGGTTCTTCACTGTCAAAGGCTCCGGGGCCTCCGTTCGCAATGGCGGCGCGTCGCCCGTGAGCAGCGCCTGCTCGGCCGCGTGCGCGAGCTTCAGCTGCTGGATGTGGGCGTCAGCCTCGTCAAACTGCTGGCACAGCGCCTGCATCGCCGCCGGGTCCGCGAGCATACCCTGCACGCTGCTCTGCACGCTGCGCAGGCTCTCCTGCGTGGCCGCCACGGCCTGCGCGAGCTGCCGCGCGACGTCCTCAGGCGACACCTCCTGCAGCGCGTCGCTCGCGTCCTCGCACGCCTGCGCGAGAAAATCCAGGACCGACGACGCGGCCTCGCGGTCGCTCAGGGCCAGCGCGTCCGCCGAGGATGGCGGCGCCGCGAGCGTCGTGGCGCCCTCGCCGGCGTAGATCTCGTCGACGCACTGCTGGAAGAGCATCTCCAGCGCCTGCTGCTGCGCGCGCTCGAAGCGGTCGGTCTCTACGTCCGCGTCCAGCGGCGACACCGGCTCCGTGGGCATCGCCATCATCGTTGATGGTTCTCTCACTCGCTCGATCGATCGCTTGCCGCGTCCCAAGAAATGATGTTCCTTCCCGGCGTTCTGTGCTGTCAACCTTTACGATCAAACTGGGAGAAGAACGCACCTTTATGAGCCAATTCGATTGTGACGAAGAGCTCTGTTGTCATTTGATTGGCTGTTAATAGGAACTTTTGCGAACCGAGCGGTCGACCCATGGTTTGTCAGACCGCCCGGCCAACGACCTTGTGACGTGAGATGCCTTGTCGTTTGTATGTGAAGAGGACCGCACCCTCCAACAGCCCACGTTCATGACTGAAGTCGGCGCGCTCTATGGCTGAAGTTCTTTGTAGTACGTAGTCTATGAGCCTGGAGGTCTCCTTCTCGTCACCAGTGCGCGGTGGGGTTGTATGGCTTGCATTCGTCCAGTCTGCGACGTGTGAACATCTTCAGCTTGTATGGAATCCGATCCTAGAAAGCATCCATATTTTTCACCAATCCGATCGCTCGAGATGAATCTGAATGGCCCCCGAGGTTCCGTCGGTCCCCCCTTTCTGGGTGAGTTCTCGTTGTTCTCCAACCTTGAAAAAACTCACCCCAAGAGCTCCAAAGAAAATGGCCGACGCCACCGCCGCGCTGGCCGCTTCCGCGGGGCCCGAGGCCGCCAAGGCCGCGGCGCGCCAGGCGCGGAGCCGCAAGCAGCGCATCCTCTGGGACAGCGACAACGCGACGCCCGACGGCAAGACCTCGATCGGCATCCTGCTCGAGTGGCTCACGGCGCCGGGCAACTACGAGCGCTGGCGCGACGGCAAAGCGCAGTTTGGCGAGACGCGCGAGAAGCTGTGCACGGAGATCAACCAGCTCATGAAGAAGCACGGCATCACGCACCGCGAGAACGCCAACATCCGCACGCAGATCAGCGAGCTCGAGCGCTCGTACGACGCCGCGGTCGCGTGGCTCGTGCAGAACGGCTACGCCGACGGCCAGCTGCCGGAGCTGCCGCCGCCCGCCGCATCCGAGGGCGTCGACGCCGCGGTCGTCGGGCTCGACGGCGTGACCACCACAAGCGCACACCCAGCGCACCACGCCGAGGTCCAAGTGCTGCGCCTCTGCCGGTACTTCCACGTGCTCTCGGCGATCATGCGCCAGCCGAGCCACCAGCCGCGCACGCGGCGGCCGTACAACCGGTCGCTCTCCGGCTCGTCGGCCACGGGCGCGACGGCGACGCGTCGCACGAGCCAGGGTGATGCGGGCGCCGCTGTGGGCGCAGCCCTGCGCGATGGCGACGACGACTCGGCGCTGGACACGGCCAGCGAGAACGGCCACGACGGCGCGATGGCCAACGGCTCGGTGCTTCGCAAGCGCAAGATGGCGGCCGCTGTGGCCCCCGCGCCGCCCGTGCTTGCCGCGACCGCTGGCGGCAACGGCGCGGCGCTCAGTGCGACAGCCGCGGTGCCGTCGGCGGCGACGCCGTCCGCGTCCGTCCTGATGGCACCCAACAACTTTGCCAACTTTGAAAACACGCAGCGCATGCTGCTGGACGCGGCCCGGGAGGACCGCGACCGGAAGCGCTTCCAACTCGACGAGGAGCGCAACAAGCTCGAGTGCGAGAAGCTACGGTACGAGATTGAGGCCGCGAGGCTCGAGCTCGCGGTTCAGCGCGTGCTCGCGCGCAAGAAGCTGCTGGAGGCAGGTGTTGCCGCCGACGACGTCGACGCTGTGCTCGCGCAGACACTGCCGGTGACTCCGGCGCCTTAGGTTCTAGGAGAGTTAAACACAGGACATGCTCGTGATTCATATCTGTACCCTTGGGCTCATCTCCTTCAGCACTCTGACGAAGACTTCAAGGGGAATGAAAATATGTCAAGGGAAGCTAGTTCGCGATGGAGTGTTCATCAGCGTCGGGTTTTCGTGAAGGAAAGTACAGAGAAAGAAAGGGGGCCTGCCTGCACATCGCAGTCAGGCCACCGCACCTGACACTCGCAGTGTCGCGGTGTAGATATCATTGCTGCGCGCTGCCTCGTGGTCCTCTTACACGAGCTGTCCGGGCGTTCTCAGTGCGGCGTTCGAGACCGACGCCGTCTGCTTGGGTAATGTCGCCGTCGTCGCCGACATTGCCTCGGTTGCGTCGATAGACTCGGTGTGGGACGAATTGGAGACGATCACGAGCATCGTGCCGAGCGTGATGAGCGCGGCGCCGCCGAACGTATACCAGCCAGGCACAAGGTCCACGCCGACAGCGATTCCCATGCCATTCGCAAGCACCGGCTCGAGCAGCATGACGACCGAGATCACAATCGGGTCGAAGTATTTCATCACCGCCACGTAGCCGAGCGTGCCGATCAGTGTGCACACCACCACGATGTAGAGCTCCGTGAGCACTTGTGTGGACTGAACCCAGCCGAAGAGCCCAATCTTTTCATCCGTCGAGAACTCAAACGGAATCTCGAGGATCGAAAACACAGGGAAATGGAGCACCGTTGTGATGATAAACACGCCGCAGAGAAGCACGACGACATCGACCTGCTCCCGAAGGCGCTTGGCTGTGAGCAAGTACACGACACCGCCAACCGCGCCGACCAGCGCGACGAGATCACCCGCGAGCGTGACGCCCTGCGCCGCCGAAGCGTTTGCTCCCGTAGACGCGTGGTCGAGCGTTGTCACGATACCACCAATGATACCGATGCCCGTGCCGATACCCTCGTACTGGGAAACAAACTGACCGACAACAAGACGGCCAAGCACCATGATCAGCGAGTGGCAGTTGTTGAAGATGTACGCGTGGCCGATTGACGTGTGGCTCAACGACCACAGGAACGTCATCAAGAACACGGCATAGCCCAGACAGCACGCCAAGAAGTGGAACATCATGTGTGTCGTGAGCTTGGGCAGGCCCTGGTCCAGGATCGCGACGCTCGCGAGAGGCACAAACACAAGCAGCGACGCACTGGAGCGCCAGAAGAGTTTGAGGAACGGATCCACGCCCTTCTGCATATCCAGTGCCGCACCCATGGACGAAATCGTGACGAGCGAAGTCAACAGGAGAATGTAACCGATCACGGGCACTTGGTGCTTCACAAGCAGCTGCAACGCGAGCCCGCCATTCTTCAACTCGAGCGCTTCGACCGCAACGTCCTTGACGTCCGATGGCAAATTCGAGAGCTGACGGATCAAACTGGGCTTCTTGTGCTCTTTGTCACTGCCCGGAACAGCTAGCACGAACTGCTGCTGCGCATCACCAAAGCGGCGCAGCGACGACTTAGGCAGCTCAATAAGGTATGCATTGCGGTCCGACGACAACGGTGCCACAGCGGCAGGCTCTCCATTCTCACCACCGTTCGCGGTCGGCGCTTCGAATGGAATCGAGAGCACGAACGACTCCTCTGAAGCCTCCAATATCGAGCTTTTTCTCCGCTGGATCTTGATTCGCGGACTCGTCGGCGCACCACGCGACCGCGGTGACGACGATACAGACAACAGCGGCGTGCTCTCGTTCAGCGGGTCTTCCGTCGGAACTTCCTGCAACTGGTTCACGCCGACCACGAAGCCTTCGAAGACTTGGCCATCGCGGTCGTGGGTGTCCAGCGCGCGGAGCATCGAATCGTCATCCGCGGCCGAGACCGCGAGGAAGACGTTCTTGCTGTTGCGGTGCGCGGGGCCCACCTGACCAGCAGTGACGTCCTTGGCAACGAACACGGGCCACGGCGAGAGGGATGAGATGCTGTCGTTCTCGACGATGCTGTCATACTGCGCCTGCGTCTCAATACTCAGCCACACGTCGCCGGCCGCGTCGGCAAACTTGAGACCGTATGATGGGCGCAGCACGTTCAGCGCCTCGGCTAGCGAGAATTTGGGCTTCTCGTACGCGAGCATCTCGAGCGCCGCAAAAATGCGCCCCGTCGTGAGGAATAGCCCCGCGTCGATCGCGTCGAAGGTCTTGAGATTCCGTCCAATGCGCTGAATCACGTTGCCCTTACTCAGCAGCACTTTGCCTGCAGTGGGCGGCAGTCCCGCGAGCTTCTTCTTGTCCGAGTCGACCAGCACGCACGCCACGCAGTCCTCGAGGTCAAACGAGGCCATGCGGGAGATGATGGCCTTGTCGAAGATGTGGTCGGCCGTGTGGATCAAGAACGGCTTGGAGAACATCTCGCGCGCCGACAGCAGCGTGCGCGCGTGGCCGTAGGGCGTCTCCTCGCCGAGATTCAGAAATTCGATCTTGAGCTTGTGGTACATGATTGAGTCCTTGACGTGTTCCATGATTTCGTGCCCAAAGTGCGAGATGATGATCACGACGCGCTCCATACCCGCAACGAAGAGCTGCGCGAGGACGTGCTCGATCAGCGTGTACTCACCGAGCTGGATGAGGCACTTGGGTGTGTCCGATCCTTCGAGGCACATGGTGCTGGACGCGGCCGTGATGAGCACTTCCTTGACGTACGGCCCGGCGTCGGCGCCGTCGTCGTCGGCCGGCGACTTGCCCACGGCCTCGAACGGCACCTCCTGCCCGCGGTTCACGATCACGCCCTGCATCTCCACGGCGTCCTCCGACTGCATGCGGCGCACGAGCTCGAACTCGGGGATGCCCGCGATGGCGCTGAGCTTCTGGAGGTCCAGCGCGTAGACGCTGGACGGCACCTCCGTGTCGATCTGGCGCCGCTCGCGGCTCGACGTGGTGCGTTCCATGGTGGTGGCGGTGGATGGAGGACTCGCGCTTGGAGAGGAGGGGGGAGGGGAGCGGAGTGGACCGTGGCGTGCGTCGATCCCAACGACCTTCACCTCAACCGGCGTCTGCGCGGCGTCGGCGTTGTGTTCTGGTTGCTGCGGTTCGTGGCTCGCCACTGGCGAAGTAATTTATTCCACAGATGATCTTTTTGGTGCCTGCATCGCAAAAGAGTCTAGTCCAAACACGTAGTTTACAAGATACTTTCTGTTCGTACCGTTTTGAATACCGGTTTCTTCTCATTATAGTGACAGGGCGGCTTCAACATGATTCGAATCCGTGCAAGCAGAATGGTGGGCCACGCGTGGCCCAAGGATGCAGATCACAGAGCCCGGCCTCGCGCCTGGTTTGAATATTAATAATTATGATACGATCTCTATGAAAGATAGCATATCGTCTTTGTTCCTGGCTCGTGAGTCTCCATCGGTCAGTGAAACCGCATCGTCCTTGCAGCACGGCACTTGTGCGCTCTTGACGGGCAAGTGAGACACCCTGGTCTACTGGAAGTTGAACGCATTCTGCTCGCCGTTGACACCGAACGTAAACTGACCCGATTGCATATCGAACGTTGGCTCCACGCTGTAGTCCTCTTCGTCGTCGTCTCCTCCGTAGTACTCGCGAATAATTCTCAGCGCCTTCTCGTAGATTTCTGTACACGCAAACGAAAGCAACTCATGAGCACTATGCCATCAGCATCCTCGAATCTTTCCATAGCGTTGACGTACCTTCGCTGTCATGGTACTGCAGCTCCTGGATCTTGTCAATGCCTCCAGCCTCCTCAATGTACAGAGCCATTTTGTTGTCTTCGTGGATTCCGGCGTCAGCATCGCCTGTCTGAAGAATCTTCATGAGCGTGTCCAGGCACAGGTTGATCACCGCGGCGTCTGGGCAGCCCAGGAGATTCACGATCGGAGGAATGCACCCTTGCTGAACGATGTACTTGATCTGCTCGATGCTGCCACCCGACATGGCGTTTGAGACCGCCCACGCGGCTTCCTTCTGGACGTCAAACTCGCTCGTTACCAATTGGTGCACCAACGGTGGAATGACGTTCGCATCGATCACGTCTTGAATTTGCGATCGCGTGCCGGCCGTGATGTTCGAGAGCGTCCAGCAAGTCTCCTTGCGGATAAGCTTCTTTTGGTGCTTGAGAAGAGGCAGCAGGCGCGGAAGCGCACCTGAATCCAGCGCCATCTGCGTCTGGAGCTCGTTGCCAGTTACAATGTTGCCAATCGTACGGAGTGCCGGCGTCTGGATGGACACGAGCGAGTGACCCAGCAAGTTGACAAGCTGCGTCACGACACCCGCTTCGATGACTGCCTGAATCTTTTCGTTGGAGCCGTCCGACAGGTACGACAGCGCCCAGCACGCATCGGTGACGACCTCTTCATCCGGCGACAAGATCAAATACTGGAGCAGCTCAAGTGACGGACTGACCAGGCTGAACTCGGGCTGAGGCTTGCCGCGACACAGGTTGGACAGCGTCCACGTTGCGTTGCGCTGCACAGTGATCTTGCCGACGCTGCGGCGGAGCACGGCGAGCAGTGGGATCATCGCGCCCGAGTTCAGCACGAAGTCGCGACAAAACGGCGAGTCTCCGGAGATGTTGCCGAGCGCCCAGACGGCCTGCTCGCAGACGTCGTCATTCGAAGAGAAGAGCAACTCGCAAAACACTGGTACCGCGCCCGAGTTGATCACGATCTCTGTGTGCTGCGTGGTGCCCGACGCGATGTTTGTGAGCGCCCATGCTGCCTCAAACTGAAGCTCGGGCTTGTCATGGCGCCGAAGAAAGTTCACGAGCAGCGGCACAACACCGAGGTTCACGACGTCCTGGATCGGCGGGTCGTTCTCTGCAAGCCCAACAACCGACAACCGAAAGCGCCACGGTCGCACGTTAGACTTGCAACACATACGTACGCATCAGCACAACATACGTACCGAGGGAGAGCAGGCGGCGCAGCGACGCAACTGCCACGGTCTGCTCCGTCACGTCCAGCGACTGGATCATCGCCGCGATCCGGGGCAAGTCCTCCACCTGCAACAACACGCAAACGGCGGGTTAGCCACCCACACCACCCTTGCATCCACAAAACCAGCAACTACACACACACGCACCGACACACGCGGCACGCCAGTACCGGCCACGCCGTGCGCCGCCGCCTCGCCCTCGCCCTCTTCGTCGAACGCGTCCTCAAACGCGAGCGCGCCGGCCGCGTCGCCCGCGCCGCCGCCCATGCGGCGCCGCTGGTTCAGCCGGTCCTCGCGGATACTCTTGCGGATCTGCGTGGTCGTGTCCTCGCGGCGGCGGCGCGTGATGTCGGCATCGATGCCCTTCTTGTAGCTGCGCTGGCGCTCCTGGATGCGCGCCGCCATGTCTGTTCCTGGTGGCTGTTTGCTTGTCTTCTCACCGAGGTGTGTTGTGGTCGGCCCCGTTTTCCGGATGGCTGCGGAGGGTGAACCTTCCAAACTGAATATAGAGCGTGCCGTAAGGCAAACAATGGGTACGGTCATCCATCGAAGAAAACGTGGCACAGGGGGGGGCGAATATTTAGTTTTGAAGGTCATGCGAAGAACACAAAATGCGCGCGAAACAAGCCGAATCAAAAATTGCGGAAACCCGCGATGTGCCGCGCGCGGACGCCCTGTCGTCCCCTCCGATCGCCCCCGCCACCGTCGTGATGCGCGCATTCGTGAGCTCCACTCCTACGGCTTTACGAGAAATCCTCGTTTGCAGCGCCGCGGTCTAAATGCATCCCGACGCGCTTGTTCGCGTTCTCAGTCACGTAGTGACAAATCCGGTTACACGAAGGCGCGCGCCGCGGCGGGGGGAAATGCGATGCCATTTGCCACCACGGCATGGTGTACAAAGCGTCTGCGCGCGCTGAGGCTCGCTCCACCGCGTGCGGCGCCACTTGCGCTCTCGCTGCGCCGGCGGCATCTTGATGTGCCACCAGGTCCCGCGTAAGTTAACTCTTCGCGTACCCGGTCGGGTTACGGTAACGGCAACCTTGAAGCGTCGCTCGGTGGAACAATTGATCCGCGAGCCGACGCGCCATCCGCCTGCCTCGCGTGGGCAATACGCAAGTTCTCCGGCGCGCTCCTGACAAGACCGACAGACCGAGGGGAACCGACTGCGATGGACGAGGCGAGCACGCGCTGGCTGCGGCGGCTCGTGACGCGCGCGCTGGACGTGGACCGCGCGGTCTTCGACGAGGTGTTCTCGGCGCCGGCGCCGCGCCGCGCGTCCTTCAAGAGCCTCGACAGCCAGTCCGAGGTGGGTGGTGTGTTCAGCAGGCCATGGCGTGGACTGGTTTGCTGACGAGTTTCCTTTTTTTGTTTACTTTGTGGCCGCATTAGACGCTGGCGCACGCGGCGCTGCCGCCGAAAGAGCTGCTGCGCAAGTTCTTCGCGCCCGAGAGCGAGGCCGGCAGCATTTTGTTCTTTTGCGTGGGCGAAGAGGAACACGAAGTCGAGGAGGAAGTCGAAGAAGAAGTGGAGCAGCCCGTCGGCAACGGCGCGGCGGCGAATGGGAGTGGGGAGCCCTCGAGCGAGAACGGTGGAGACGGTGCGGCGGCGTCATCTCCGGCGCTCGCGGAGCTGGAGCTTACCGATGAGCAGCTCTTCCTGGACGGAGGCGTCGATGGCGCATCGACACAAGCGCCGCAACAGCAGGTTGAGACCGTCAAGCAGCTCGTCAAGCGGGTCCGTGTGGAACTGCGTCGTCGCTACCTCGTGTTCCTCAACGTTCTGCCGGCGGATTGCATGGACGCAACGACCGTGTTTCTCATCAAGGTCGCATCCGGACCCATTGTCGTGCAAGCTGAAGTGAGTAGTGCGGGCGATGGCGCGGGCGCTGCCCACGCCTCGTCGAGCCACGAGAAGATCACGCACGGTAACGTGGAGATTGGGTGCTCGACGGGTGATCTACTTACGAACCTCGAAGGCGTGATTTGTCATGTGTACATGCCTTTGCTCGATCCGCAGCTCTCTCTGAGCGGCAGCGGCAGCGGCGCCTCGCTGGATGGCGAACACCACGTCGGTAGTAAAGGCAAGCTACCCGGGGTGAACGGCAGTGGTGGCGCGGCGGCTGCTGGCGCGCACCAGGCACTCAAGGTCATCGATGCCGTGCGGAACGAGTTCAAGAGTAACCTAGTTAAGTTTGCGTCGCAGATTACCAACGCGATCCAGCAAATCCAAGGCGACATCCACTTGACAATCCCAGACGTCGTGATCACCAAGCCCGAGTCGCACTTGGATGACTACGAGCTGATCAACACGCTTGAGCAGGCGCTCGAGGAGTGGTCCAAAAGCATCGCGAGTGTTGTGGACCAGGAGACACGGAAAGTGCCCAAGCGCAAAGGCCCCCTCGCCGAAATCGAGTTTTGGCGTGAACGCAATGCGACTCTCAGTACGATCTACGAGCAAATCAACATGCCCAATGTCCAGAAAATGATCAAGTTGCTCGAGCTTGTCGAAGCCAGTATGTTGCTCACGTTCAAGTACCACTTCTCGGAGTTGAGTAAGCTGTACATCGAGGCCAAAGATAATGTCAAGTTCCTTACCACTCTTGAACGGCATTTCAAGAACATCGCAAGCGGCTCGTTCACGACAATTTCGGATACCTTGCCGTCGATGATGAACGCGATCCGCATGGTGTGGATCATTTCACGTCATTACAACACGGACGAACGCATGGTCCCATTGATGGAAAGAATCGCTTCAGAAATTGCGGACAAAGTGGCCGTGGAGATCAATATTCACACGATTCTGCGCAAGAGCCCTGAGGTCGCGCTCCACCAGATCGAAGAAGCGAGAATGGTGCTCGAGTTGTGGCACTCAACGTACATGAAAGTGCGCGAGCGCATCGAGGCAAGCGGCACGGATCATAGATGGGAATTCGATCGCAAGCGACTTTTCGAGCAGACGAATTACATGGCCAAGATCTGTGAGAACCTGCAGGAAGTTGCAACGGTTTTGGACCAGTTTCAAAAGTTCTTGGGACCTGAGCTGAAATCCGTCACGGGTGATTCTCAGGGAATCGATGATGTAATGTCACGCGTCGAGTCGTTGATCGCTCCGTTCGAATCCGTCCCTTTCAAGATATTCGATCGCGGCTACAAGACGAGCTGGGAATCCGTCATGGTCCAGTTTCGGGACAAGGTTGCTGAGATTGAGAACATGACTCGCAAGTTCATTGACACATCGTTCCAAAAGTTGCGATCGGCAGAAGGCGCCTTCGACTTGCTGCAAAATTTCCAGAACATTCAATCGCGCGAGTCGATCAACAAGCAGATGATGGAAAAGTACAAGGATATCCTCATGCAGTACACCAAGGAGCTCGAGAAGCTCGATGAACAGTTCCGAAAGAACAAGCATCGCCCACCGGTTTTCAAGAACCACCCTCCGGTGGCAGGCTCCATAAGTTGGGCTCGAGGGCTGTACTTGCGAGCGAAGAAGCCGATTCTTCGGTTCCGAGCGATGCAGGATCTGCTGAAGTCTCCGCTGGGCGAGGAAGTGAAGGAGAAATACCTTGTATTTGCGCGTGCAGTGGACGCATACATCAAACAGCTGCACAAAGACTGGAAGGACAAGGTTCCAGCACTCATCAATGACAACCTCAAGCAATCAATCCTTGGTCCTCAACTAATTGAAGCAGGCAAGAATGACGCCGGAGTCATGGTATACAAGCTTCCAGCGCCACCTTACTACGCTAACTTTGCTCGAGAGCTCACGATGATTATCAAAGAGTCGAAGTACTTGGACCGACTCGGATTCGAGATTCCGGAAGAAGCGCTGAATGTGACACTGCAAGAAGACAAGTATCATCAATACGTGCAAGAACTCACTCTTATGTTGCGACAGTACGATACACTTCTTGCCGAATTGACTCCGGTCGAGACACATTTGCTGAAGACCCAGCTTAAGGACTTGGAGGAAGTGCTGCGGGTTGGATTTTCCCCACTGAACTGGAACTCCCAGCGGATTTTGAGCTTCATCGAGAACTGTAACAAGGCATTGAACCAGTTCGCGAACCTAGTCAGCCAAATCCACAAAAGCAGCAAAATGGTGGACGAAATCGTCACCGGCATTGAGAACACGCTCCTGATTAAGATTGACGACTTTGAAGAAGGCATCGTAACCGAGGTCGGCGAGTTCTACGAAATGGTCGAGCGCAATCGGGTGCAGCGTATTGATGAGCTTGTCCAAAGTTATCGCTCCATCGGACCACTTCTGATCAAGGTGGAAGAGATTGTCGCAGGGGTGAACACGGGTACAAGTCCGAAAATGGCGACGTACTACATGTACTGGGAGAGACGGATATTCAACGCCATCACCAAGATGATCATTGCTTCAATGACGACATTCCAGGCCTTGCTAAATGTCCACACGAAGGATATCAGTAACGCAGCGGCAGCCTGGGGTAGCATCCGCTCAGACGAAGGAGGCAAGCTCAAGAGACCACCACTGTGCAAGGTCAAGGCGACAATGAACGGCAAAGACATCATCGTGACTCCATCACTGTCCGATATGTACAAGTTCTTGAGCAAGTCGGTGAAGCACATTGTCGAGAGCGCGAAGGCATTCATCCGATGGATGCATGGAACATGTCGTGAGACAGAACCACTCATCGTGAGCGACGACGAAGAACCCATCACATTCACATTCTACTCTGATATCTCCCAGAACCCGTACGTGATCAAGATGACACTGAGCTTGAACCAAGAGATCCACAAGGTTTTCAACATCGTCAACAAGTACCTTGACAGTTGGCGTCGGTACGACACAGTGTACAACCTCTGGAATAGCAAGAGACGCAGTGCCCTGGAGAAGCTCGCTGACAAAAAGCCACCTTGCGTGTATTTCGATACGCGTATGGCCCAATACACGCGTCTAGCCGAGTCGGTACGAAACCAGCCAACAGAGAAGGATACCGATTTCCTCCAGATCAACTGTCTACCAGTTGCCATCGCAATCGCGAAACAAGCAGAGATGTGGAAAGATGATTACGGTAAGATCCTCTACGATGTCTCGAACAAAAAGCTCTTGGCGATTACAGCTACCATGGACCAGCTTGAAGCTGAGCTTGACGCCACGCCACAGGATCTGGACTCACTCAAGAAAGTTCTCAACACGGTTGCAAGTATCAGCGATATGAGCATGGAGATGGAGCTTGAGTATGTCGACATCATGGAACGGTACCGCACTCTCCAAAACTTTAGCATTCCGGTCGACGCACCCGAGGCCCAGCGTGCGTTCTCACTCGAGAAGCGATGGCTGGACCTCGTGATCGAGTCGAAGACGAAGGATTTGCGCCTTGTGCGGGTCAAAGACCAGTTCCGCGGCGTGACGAAAGATGACGCAGTGGTCTTTGCGGAGAAGTGCAAAGAAATGAAGAAGGAGTTCTATGAAAAGGGACCAGGAACATGTGCATCTGACCTCGACGCGGGGTTAGAGCTAGTGAGCGACTTCAAGAAGCTTCTTGCAGTATTCAAGAGCAAGCGACAAGAGCTCGCGAATGCCGAGAACTTATTCGCGCTGCCAATTTCGTCATACCCCGAGCTCCAGGAAATCGCAGATGCGTTGGAAAAGCAGGATATGATCTTCTCGCTGTACACAGAAGAGAAGGAGTTTATTTCCACCTTAGCGAGCATGCTTTGGGTGGAGCTTGACGTCCCCGCGATGAACAAGGGCATCGATGAGTTAGAGAAGAAGTGCCGGAAATTTCCGAAGGAACTGAAAAATGTGTCAACGTTTCAAGAGGTGGAGAAGCAGATCATGGCGTTCAAGGACAGTATTCCCTTGATCCAGAGTCTGAAGAATGATGCGATGAAGCCACGTCACTGGGAAGAGCTCATGCAAGTCACGCAAGTCAAGTTCGAGATGAATCTTAAGACGTTCACTCTGGGTAACCTCTTTGCAATGAAGCTCCATCGCTTCTCAAACGAGATTGGGGAGATTGTGAATGGAGCCATGCAGGAGATGAAGATTGAACAAGAAATTCTGAAGATCGAGGACGCGTGGGCAAAGGCGGTACTGGAACTGATCAAGTACAAGAAGAATGGTCAAGATCGAGGATTTGTGCTACGTGCGGCCGATGACCTCAAGCTCACGCTTGAAGATCACATGTTGAATCTTCAGACGATGTCAGGCTCACGTTTCATTGCGAGTTTTGCTGAGCGAGTGCGCAAGTGGGAGCGCCGCCTTGGTGTCGTCAACGAGACGCTCGATGTTTGGTTTGTTGTGCAGCGCAAGTGGATGTATCTTGAAAGTATCTTCGTCGGGGCTGAGGATATCCGTCAGCAACTGCCTGAAGAGGCGAAAAAGTTTGACGCGATCGATAAGGCATGGAAAACTATCATGGGAGCGACGTACAAGAACCCCAACGCCGTCGAGGCATGTACGGCTGAGAACCGGTTAGAGACTCTTCAAAATCTATCTGAGCGCCTGGACAAGTGCCAGAAGTCTCTCAGTGATTATTTGGACACGAAGCGAAACTCATTCCCTCGTTTCTTTTTCATTTCGGACGACGAGCTGCTAAGCGTGCTCGGCTCATCGGACCCCACGTCCATCCAAGTGCACATGCTCAAGCTGTTTGACAACGTGAAATTGCTCACTTTCGTGCGAAACAACAAGAATGTCAGTGCAATGGAGAGCTCAGAGGGTGAAGGGTTCAACTTCCGAACGCTGTCAAACGTTGAAGGCCCTGTGGAAACCTGGATGACTAGCGTCGAGGATGAGATGCGTGCCACACTTCATGTCATCGCGAAGGAGGGTGTGTTCAAGTACGCTCGTATGGATCGAACCAAGTGGCTAGAAGAGGTTATGGGCATGGTTGGGCTTGTTGGTAGCCAGATTTGGTGGACCTGGGAGGTCGAGGATGTCTTCTACCGCGTGAAAGCAGGCAACAAGTATGCCATGAAGGAGCTTGAAATCAAGCTGACAACGCAATTGAACGACCTCGTACGACGCGTGCGTGAGCCTCTGGACAAGCTCACTCGCAAGAAGGTCAACACGTTGCTGATCATTGATGTCCACGCTCGTGACATCGTCGACTCATTTGTGCGCGATAGTATTCTCCACGAAAAAGAGTTTGCGTGGGAGTCGCAGCTGCGCTTTTATTGGAAGAAAGATGTCGACGATGTCGTCATTAGCCAGTGTACGGGGAACTTCCGCTATGGCTACGAGTACATGGGTCTCAACGGGCGCCTCGTCATCACGCCCTTGACGGATCGTTGCTACATGACGCTGTCGCAGGCTCTGACATTCAAACTTGGGGGCTCACCAGCTGGGCCGGCGGGAACGGGAAAGACCGAGACGGTCAAAGACTTGGCTAAATCGTTGGCTCTTCCGTGCTACGTTATCAACTGTGGCGAAGGCTTGGACTACAAGGCTATGGGTAGCATTTTCTCTGGCCTAGTGCAGGTCGGGGCATGGGGATGTTTCGATGAATTCAACCGAATCAACATTGAAGTGCTGTCGGTCGTATCCGCGCAGCTTCGAGCCATCCAGAACGCTCTGAACTATGACAAGCCAACCGTGGATATCGGCTTCGGCACGGAGATCGCGATCCATCGAACGGCTGGATTTGCCACATGCGGATTCTTTATCACGATGAACCCGGGATATGCTGGCCGCACGGAGCTGCCTGATAACCTTAAAGCACTCTTCCGCCCAGTGACGATGATTGTGCCCGACTTGCTGCAGATTTGCCAGATCATGTTGTTCTCAGAAGGATTCGAGATGGCTGTGACGCTCGCGAAGAAAATGACAGTGCTCTACAAACTCTCGCGCGAGCAGCTCTCCAAGCAGTATCATTACGACTTTGGTCTTCGCGCGCTCAAGTCAGTGCTGGTTATGGCCGGATCTCTCAAGCGTGAATACAGCGACATGAGCGAAGATCTTGTGCTGATGCGCGCCTTGCGAGACAGCAACATGCCCAAATTCGTGTTCGAAGATGTACCGCTCTTCAAAGGATTGATTAACGATTTGTTCCCCGGACTGGATTGCCCGCGTGTCGGGTATGCGGCACTCAAGACCGCTATTGATACCGAGCTGGAGCAGGGCGAATACAAGTGCCAAGACCTCGCTGTGTACAACGAACAGATCGACAAGGTCATTCAGATGTACGAGACGATGCTCGTGCGTCACACTACAATGATTGTTGGTCCCACTGGTGGTGGAAAAACGCTCGTACTAAACACGCTCGCGGCAGCCTCCAAGACCGCTTTAGACGAAGTTGTGAAAATCTTCGTCATCAACCCGAAGAAGCAGCCGATCGCAGAACTGTACGGTACCATGGATCCCGTCACGCGTGATTGGACTGACGGCGTGCTCTCGAAGCTGTTCCGCGAGCTGAACCAGCCTCTTCCTGCAGGCCGGGAGAATGAGAAGCGGTGGCTCATTTACGACGGTGATGTTGACGCCGTGTGGGTCGAGAACATGAACTCGGTCATGGACGACAACAAGCTGCTGACGTTGCCCAACGGTGAGCGCATCCGCTTGCAAACGCACTGCTGTATGATCTGCGAGACGTTTGACCTGCAGTACGCATCGCCTGCTACCATCTCTCGATGCGGTATGGTGTGGGTCGATCCGAAGAACCTCGGGTACCGGCCGTACTATGAGCGGTGGCTGAAGAAGAAGTTCCCGCTTGCAGGCCAGGCGGCTCCGGCCGGTGGTGCCGCAGCGATCGTTGCGCCACCGATGGAGCGTACGCTTCTACTTGAGCTGTTCGACAAGTATGTGCCAAAATGCGTGGACTACATCCTCGAAGGTGTGCTGAGCAAAGACGAGGTCGTCGCCAAGTGCCAGCAAGTAATTCCTATTTCCAACATGGAGATGTGCAAGCAATTGTGTAATTCGCTGGATGCGTTCCTGCCCGAAACGATTGATGCGACGGCAGATCGCAATGACATCGAAGGACTGTTCATGTTCTCAATGGTGTGGTCGCTTGGTGCCGCACTGTTGGGATCGAGTCGGCTGAGGTTTGATGAGTTTGTGCGCAAGATTGCCGAGTGCTCGCTCCCTCAAACGAGTTTGTACCAGAACTTCTACAACGTCGAGACGCATAAGTGGCAGTCGTGGGATTCGCGTGTCGCCGCGTATGTTGAGCCCGCGCCGTTCAACTTCTCTCACGTGTTTGTGCCTACGACGGACTCAGTGTTGTACAGTTTCATCCTCGCAAGCTGCATGAAGACCGAGAAGCCTATGCTGTTCGTGGGTGAGAGTGGTACCGCGAAGACCGTCACAATTCAAAGCTATTTGAAAGATCTAGACCAAGCGACGTGCTCGACGCTGTCGATCAACTTCTCGAGCAGAACCAGCAGTCTGGACGTTCAGACTAACATCCAGGCGAACGTGGACAAGCGGTCTGGTAAGATCTACGGTCCACCTGCGGGAAAGAAGCTCATTATCTTCATCGATGATCTCAACATGCCTAAGGTTGATCTATACGGCACGCAGCAACCGATCGCTCTGCTGCACTTCATCATGGGGCGTGGGTGCATCTACGATCGTGGGAAAGAATTGGATATGCGTATCCTCAAGGATCTACTGTTCTTGGGTGCGATGGGCCCACCAGGCGGTGGACGAAACCCCGTGGATCCACGCTTTGTTGCCCTCTTCAATGTGTACAATCTCACGCCGCCAACGAAGGAGGTACTTCGCCAGATCTATGGGTCTATCGTCACGACCTACTTGCGGAACTTCAAGGATGAAATGAAGGAAATGGCAATGCCGATGACAGATGCTCTGCTCCGATTCTTTGAGTTTACGCTCGAGAAGTTGCCTCCAACGCCGTCCAAGTTTCATTACATCTTCAACTTGCGCGATTTGGGGCGTGTTTGTGAAGGTATTTGTATGGCAACGCCTGACAAATTCGACAACGTCAAGGGCATGGTGCGTCTGTGGCGAAACGAAATTCTGCGCGTGTTCTGCGATCGTCTCACGAGTGCGAGTGATCAACAACTCGTGGACGGCGCAATCGCCACGATTCTCAAAGATACGTTCAAACAACCGGACGCAGTCGAGCATGCTCTTGTGGATCCGGTCATCTTTGGTGATTATGCTGAGTGCATTGGTCGCATCACGGGTCAATCTAGCGAAGACCCTCGATTGTACCAAGACATGGAGTCCTACAAGCGCATCCGCAGTATCTTTGACGAGGCGTTGGAGACGTACAATCTCGATCACAAGCCTATGACACTTGTGCTCTTCGAAATGGCCCTCGAGCATTTGTCGCGCATTCTGCGCATCATCCGTAACCCGTTGGGCCATGCTCTTCTGATTGGTGTTGGTGGTAGCGGTAAGCAGAGTCTATCTCGTCTAGCAGCTTTCACAGCCGGTTACGACTTGTTTGAGATTTTCCTGACTCGTGGGTATGGCGAGAACGAGTTCCGCGAGAACCTCAAGGACTTGTACCGTCAGCTGGGCAAGAACCGTGTTGTGTTCCTGTTCACAGATGCTCACGCCGTGGAAGAAGGCTTCCTCGAGTTCATCAACAACATGCTCACAACCGGAATGGTACCAGCGTTGTTTGAACAGGACGAGCGCGATCAACTTTCGTCGTCGGTCCGTGATGAAGTCAAAGCTGCTGGGCTTGTTGAGACGAGCGAGAACTGTTGGAAGTTCTACATCAATCGGTGTCGTCAAAACCTGCATTTGATTTTGGCGATGTCTCCATCTGGAAGTACATTGCGTACTCGGTGCCGCAACTTCCCCGGTCTTGTGAGCGCGACCGTGATCGATTGGTTCTTCCCTTGGCCCGAAGATGCCCTTCGAAACGTGGCGCAGTACTTCTTGGCAGAGGAGAAGATCCCAGAGGAGTTCCGCCCACAGGTGACAAACCATTTGGTACATGCACACTTGCGCGTTGTACAGGTCGCTCACCAGTTCGCGGAAGAGTTGAGACGCTTTTATTACGTGACGCCAAAGAACTATCTTGACTTTATCTCGAACTACAGGCAGCAGCTCAAAGAAAACAATATCAAGGTGAACGCCAGCATCACTCGTCTCAAAGGCGGTCTCACAAAGCTTGTTGAAGCAGCGCAAGCCGTCGATCGAATGCAAATCGAGCTGTCTGAGAAGAAGATTATTGTGGACGAGAAGACTCTGGCATGCGAATCCTTGATTAAGACGATTGAAGAAAAGTCGAGCGTTGCGACCAAGCAGCAGGAGATCGCTGCTGCTACTCAAATCGAGTGTGAGAAGGCGTCCATTCTGATCGCGAAAGAGAAGGAGGAGGCCGATGCTGCACTTGTTGAGGCACTGCCCGCCGTTGAGGCTGCTGCGCAGGCGCTTCAGGATCTGTCCAAGTCGGACTTGACGGAAATCAAGTCTTTCGCGTCCCCGCCTCCGCTGGTCATGTCGGTTTGCATGTGTGTGCTGATTCTTAAGCCCACGGGGCAAGAGCTGGACCTCGACTGGAAAGGAGCCAAGGTTATGTTGAGTAATCCGAACTTGATCACACTGCTCAAGGAATACGAAAAGGACAAGATCTCGGCGAAAATGATTGCCAAAATCAAGACCTTCTTCAAAAACCCGGACCTGAACATCGAAAACATGAAGTCGATCTCTAAAGCTGGCTCCGGTTTGCTCGCATGGGTTGTGGCTCTGGTGAAGTACTACGAGGTCGCACGCAACGTCGAGCCGTTGCGACTGAAGGTGAAGACAATGGAGAAGGAGCAGGCGGCTAAGGAGCAAGAACTCGAAGAGCTCAAGGACACTCTTCAGCGCTTGAAGACAGAGCTTGACACACTCTCCAAGCAGTTCCACGAGGCGAATACGGAGCTCCAAGGTCTCAAAGCACAAGCTGACCAGATGCAGAAGCGTCTCGCCGCTGCCAGTAAGCTGCTCGCGGGCCTTGCCTCCGAACGACAGCGATGGACGAAGGATGTTGACAACCTCAACCTCCAAGGCGAGCGCCTCATCGGTGACTGTCTCCTGACGGCGAGCTTCCTCAGTTATGCAGGAGCGTTTAGCTTCGACTATCGATCGGACCTCATCTACAGGGACTTCTTTTCAGACATCGAGAGTCGATCACTGCCAGTCACATCGCCCTTCCGCCTTGAGAACTCGCTCACAAACGATGCTACAATCCAGAAATGGGTCAGTGAGGGGCTACCAGCGGACGAGCACTCGGTGCAAAATGGTATCTTGACCACCAAAGCCAGTCGCTTCCCACTGTGTATTGATCCGCAGCAACAGGCAGTGAACTGGATCAAGAAGAAAGAGGAGAAGAACAATTTGACGATCAAGACGCTTAGCGACTCGGACTTCATGAAGCACTTAGAGCTGGCGATCCAGTTTGGCAACCCTTTCCTGTTTGAATCAGTCGACGAGGAGCTCGATCCAATCTTGGATCCGGTGCTAGAGAAAGCCACGTTCATGGAAGGCTCGCAGCGAATGATCAAGCTTGGCGACAAGAACGTCGAATGGGACTCGAACTTCCGTTTGTACTTCACGTCGAAGCTAGCGAACCCGCACTACTCACCAGAAGTGATGGGCAAGACGATGATTGTCAACTATAGCGTTACTCAAAATGGTCTTGCAAACCAGTTACTCAACGTTGTCGTGGGTCACGAGCGACCCGATTTGGAAGACCAGTACCGCGACTTGGTGACTGAGATGTCAGAGAACACGCAGATGATCGTGGAGCTCGAGGACACGCTGTTGCGCGAGCTGTCGAATTCAACGGGCAATATCCTCGATAACGAGGAGCTGATTGCGACTCTAGATGAAACCAAGAACAAGGCGACCGAAATCGGCACTAAACTCGAGCTTTCGAGCTTCACCAAGGAAGAGATCACAAAGGCGCGAGCCGTGTACACTCCCGTGGCGTTGAGAGGTTCGATCATGTACTTCGCGATGTCTGCGTTGTCAACTATCATGAAGATGTATGAGATCTCGCTCGCGAGTTTCCTCACCGTGTTCCACAACTCACTGGACAATGCCAAGCGTGACGTGGTGCTGGAGAAGCGCCTCAAGTTCATGATTCAATCGATCACCGAGATGATGTACGACTACACGTGCACGGGGATCTTTGAGCGGCATAAGCTCATGTTCTCGTTCCAGATGACCTGCATGATCATGGCGTCATCCAACGAGCTCAACAGATCGGAGCTCGACTTCTTTTTGAAGGGCGATACGTCTCTCGAAGGTGCATCTCAGAAGATGCCCGACAACCTTGCATCGTGGATCTCCAGTGCTGGGTGGAAAGACTTACTATGTCTTAGCAAACTCAACGAGAGCTTCGGCACGCTGCTCAACGATGTCCTCCAGAAATCTGGAGAGTGGAAGAAGTGGTACGACCTTGAGGCACCTGAGATGGCGCCCTTGCCTTGCGGGTACTCGGACAAGCTCACAAGTCTTCAGAAGCTGCTCGTCTTCCGATGCTTCCGTCAAGACCGTGTGTACAACGCGATGAAGCTGTTCGTGATCAGCGTGATGGGCGAAAAGTTTGTACAACCGCCTGTGCTTGACTACGCTCGTATCTACGCGCAGAGCGCACCTACGGCTCCGATCGTATGCATTCTCAGTCCTGGCGCTGACCCGCAGTCCGACATCCAGACGCTAGGTGAAGAGCTCGGGTTCACGGGCCACAAATTCCGCTTCCTCGCGCTTGGACAAGGCCAGGGACCGCTCGCCGAGCAAATGCTCGAGGCCGGCTACACGCGCGGCCACTGGGTACTACTTCAGAACTGCCACTTGTTGGCGAGCTGGCTGAAGACGCTCGAAAAGATGCTACTCGCGATGCACAAGCCTCACAAAGACTTTCGCCTGTGGCTCACGACCGAGCCGACAGACCGTTTCCCGTTGGGTATTCTGCAGCGCTCGCTCAAGGTCGTGACGGAGCCCCCGGATGGACTGAAGCAGAACATGCGCAGCCTGTACTCGAAGCTGGACCAGTCCATGCTGGACGAGTGCCCGAACCAGGCGTTCCGCTCGCTCGTGTACGTGCTCTGCTTCCTCCACGCAGTCGTGCTCGAGCGCCGCAAGTACGGCAAGATCGGCTGGAACGTGAGCTACGACTTCAACGAGTCCGACTTCAACATCTCGCGGAAGCTGCTGAGTCTGTACCTGTACAAGGCGTACGTGGACGGCGACGAACAGCTCCCGTGGGGTTCGCTCAAGTACCTGATCGGCGACGCCATGTACGGCGGCCGCGTGAGCGACGACTACGACCGCCGCATTCTGACCACGTACCTGTCCGAGTACATGGGAGACTTTTTGTTCGACGACTGCCAGCCGTTCTTCTTCAGCCGCTCCGGGTTCGACTACTGCCTGCCTGCGCAGCCCGGCGACCTGGAAGTGTACACGGAGCTCGTGGAGACGCTGCCGCTGACCAACAGCCCGGCGGTCTTTGGACTCCACCCGAACGCCGAGATCGGCTACTACACCAACATGTCCAAGTCGGTCTGGCGCGACCTCATCAGCCTGCAGCCGCGGTCAGCGCAGTCCGGCTCCGGCGTCTCGCGCGAGGAGTACATCGCGAGCGTGGCGAGCGACATCCAGGGCAAAGTGCCCGAGCAGGTCGACGTCGATCTCATCCGCAAGCGGCTCGGCGGCACGCCGACGCCCACGCAGGTCGTGCTGCTCCAGGAGCTCGACCGCTGGAACGTGCTCACGGCGCGGATGGCCTCGTCGCTGAGCGACCTCCAGAAGGCGCTGATCGGCGAGATCGGCATGAGCGACGAGCTGGACGCGGTCGCGAGCGCGCTGTACGACGGCTTTCTGCCCAATATGTGGCGTTCGCTGTGCCCCAAGACCGAGAAGCCGCTGGGCAGCTGGATGGAGCACTTCATGCTGCGCTACAAGCAGTACATGGACTGGGTCGCGCACGGCGACCCCAAGGTCATGTGGCTCTCGGGGCTGGGCATCCCGGAGAGCTACCTCACGGCGCTCGTGCAGGCCACGTGCCGCGCCAAGAACTGGCCGCTCGACAAGTCGACGCTGTACACGACGGTCACGGGCTTCACGCACGCGTCGCAGATCCCGGACCGCCTCGACATGGGCTGCTACGTCTCCGGGCTCTACCTGGAGGGCGCGTCGTGGGACATGGCGCGCGCGTGCCTCGCGCCGCAGCACCCCAAGAAGCTCGTGGAGGAGCTGCCGATCCTCCAGGTCATCCCGATCGAGGCGAACCGGCTCAAGCTCCAGAACACGTTCCGCACGCCCGTGTACGTGACGCAGTCGCGCCGCAACGCCATGGGCGTCGGGCTCGTGTTCGAGGCCGACCTCTTCTCGCAGGAGCACGCGAGCCACTGGGTGCTCCAGGGCGTCGCGCTCTGCCTCAACACCGACTCCTAAAGGTCGAGTCAACCGAGCGTAGAGATGGTGAGGGGAGAGGAGTTGTATGTTTTCGAATATAAAAAAGCGGATGAAACGCCGAGCGCGTCGCTAGACGTTCTTCATGCGGGGGGAGAAGCTGGTCGCCATGTCGTTTATGGAGTTGGAGGGAGACGCCTTCGTGTGCCGAGAAGCGCCGTCGAGTCGCGTCGGCGATGGCGCTTCGTCTCGCCGTCTTTTCTATTCGTGCAGGTAGGTCGGGACGACGAGAATGTGCCATTGGTGGAGCCAGCAGCACGCCCTACACACAGAAAGAGCCAGCGTTAGTCCTTTATCTCCATATCCATCGAGACGCGGCGCGTGGAGACGCACCAGAAGAGCCATAAGCAAATGCCGGCCATGAGCGCGAGCATCGTGAACACCCTGGGGAAAGGAAGAGAGAGCGGTTAGTCGTGGGTTAGACTTGTTTTTTGTTTTGTTTTTTGTTTTTTCGTTGGCGTACATGGCGTTGTCGCGGGTCATCTTGCCGGTGACGCCGAAGCCGACGCCGGCGCCCATGGCGAGCAGCGTCAGCACGATGTACGTGATGGTCCCGGAGACGAACGGCGCGGGGAGCTCCATGGTCGCGGACGGGCGGGGATCTAAACTGTCTGTCGCTTGGGGATCGAGACGAGAGGAGGAAGAGGATAGCGGGAGCTGCCCAGCACAAGGAAAACGAAGCACTCGCGACTCTGGCCTTTTTTCGTGCCCGAATGGTTATTTTTGGGCGATAAAAACCGCAGCCTGCCCAGGCAGAAGCGAAAAATAAACCAGAGAATAAGGTTTTTTATTCCTGAGGTTTTTGACAGTAATTTACTTTCCTTTCAACATGAAAGATTCCGTCTCGTACCTTGTAGAGCACATAGCGTACGACAATGTGTGGTGTTGAAGTTGCCTGGGCAGAACAAGCGAGTCTCACTGCTCGGAACGCGCGGCGGCGGAGAGCTTGGCTCTCAGCAGACGATCCTCATCAATAGAACACAGGGCATGGCGCTGTGTCTCCAGATGTACATGTTGGGAGCGCATCTCGCCATGTTCTCGAAGGACACACAGAACTTGAGAAGAGTGAGTATGGTCGCTCCACCTCCACGGCGTCGGATATGGAGGACTGCCCCGTCCGTACCAATGTGCGCTCATACTGGTGGCTTGCAAGTCATCAGTGGTCTGTAGGCTTCTCGAATGGAGCGCGCGTCCGACCACAGGCAACTTCGTGGACTACTCTAGCGACTGCGTGGTTCGTTCTGTCCGACCTACTGTGCGACAAGTGCTGGTCGGTCGAAGTGGCAGAGTTCGGATCGTACGGTTCGACTGATTTATGTGTTGGACTGCAACGCACGGCCGACCCATGGTGAGGACTGCTACATGCACGCGCCGTGCGGGCTTCTAGAACTATCGGTACCTATACCACAGTGCACACACGCAGGCACCGTAAAAGATCGTCAACTATACAAGACCCTTGCGACAGTGCCCGCAGACGTGCTTCCACCTGAGTCCGAATCGCGCCTTCAACCGCGCGCGCGAAGTTCAGGATTCTCGAAAATACGAACTCAGGTGTTCGGTCCCCAGCGCATCCCCAGACTTCAAACATCGAGCCTCAATGTGAGGACGCATCCACACCACTCTGTGATTCATCGTGTGCCATTGTTCTGGAATACCCGCTTGAAAGACAACCGGAAGATAAGCGCGACGCGCGCTCGCCCTGCCCCCATCTTGGACCACCAGGCAAGTGCCACATCATCACACCGGCACTAAAACTGGCGTATCGCTACGGGTACCGACATTAGCGTGCTGGCAGGAACTCCCGCCGCCTATAGTACCGTAGCAAGCCACAACACGGGCGCCCGCTCATGATGCGTCGGCTGCCTCTGATTCGCGTGCGGGAGGCCCGCATGAGACAAAGAGCGCATTCCAGAATCTAGCATGGCTGCTTCGAGGTGATGACATCATGCGTGTCATCTCGATGGCGCCTGTCTCTGGGTCTCACTTGACTCTTTCCAAAAGCATACCCTTTCAAATCCGCTACAACTGCTGTGATTAGGCAAGCAGCGCCTCTGGAAAGCGCATTCAACATTCAACCAGAGGGGACTGGACCAACCAAGACGAAGAGGTCCTGGTCTCCAGCCCGTTTCTGCGCTCGGCCCAGGCGTGTGCTCTCAACTGTAACATACGCCCGCGGTGGTGGCCGAGTTCAGGAGACCACCCGATCGATCGAGTCGATGGCCGCCCAGCGTGAGAGCGCGAGAGGGAGGCGCATCCCCCATCCCCAGCTGAGAACGCGTGATGATTACTGTGCACCGCTCGCCGCGCTATGGACCGAAACTTGCAGTTCCTGCGTGCCCTCGTACACTATGCACGGCCACGCTGGAGGGAGCCCGCACGTACGTGTGGGGAAGTGTGTGTGTGTGTGTAGGGACAGCGGAAAGTGGATCCACGAGACCTCCCGGATTCAGTTGAGTGGTGACCATTTTTCCCTGAATCTTGGGCGACCTCTCGAGGTTCACTTCAGTCTTGGTGCGGACCACCCGTCTCCGGAGGAGGACCGACGGTGGGCTTCATTGAGGCCCGCCACGCTTCTCGTGTTTTTGCGCCGCGAGTGGTTTTGACTGTCTATGGACCTCTGAGACTCGATCAACACGCCCGGGACCCTCGTGTTGTTGGTCGAGCACGCACCGTTGTCGTCACATCGTTGGGCGCTCTTGAGTGGCCTTCAATCAAGTTTGAGAGGGTTCCTCGGGGTTTGTGTGTGTGTGTGGGCGATCTTTCTCCCGACTAAGTACGATACGGCGGCGTAAGCACCGACGAGAGAGAGTGTGGGTCCTGGCCGCAAGCCTTCCTTCCGTCCGCAGTGACATGTGAAGGGGTGGGAACCGAGCGGCCACACAAAGGCGGCCGCCGGCCACAGTCCCCCCGTTGCTTTGGCCGCATTTCCGCTTTTGCAGCCCAGTGCTCAAGACCCGACTTTCCCCCTCTTCCACCACCAGCCCACCACCATGGCCGCCGCCGCCACGTTCACCGACAAGGCCTTCACGGTCAACAGCAAGGACGTCACGTACACGGATGACGAGATCGTGACCAACTACACGTACCACACGACGCGCGTGGAGGGCACGACCGTGACGCCGCTCCAGGAGAAGTACACGATTAAGACGGGCCGCAAGGTGCCCAAGGTCGGCGTCATGATCATCGGTCTCGGCGGCAACAACGGCTCGACGCTCGTGGCGAGCCAGATCGCCAACCAGAAGAACATCACGTGGACCACGAAGGAGGGCACGCACAAGCCCGACTAC
>JAMFLL010000553.1:0-32604 GCA_027475725.1 Pythium rhizo-oryzae
TTCGACGACGTCCTGGCGAAGCTTTGGTTCGTCTTCTGGGAGAGGCAGTAGCTTGAGCATGAATCGTGCATCGCGGGTGTGTGTTGTGACTGCCCAGAAAGTGTCGATATCGCGTACGTGCGGGTGGTCACTCTGCTTCAACAGCTCGAGCGCCTCGAGACTGTTGGTCTGGACGGCCCATAGCGGGAGCCACGGGATGTCTCGGCACTCGTCGGGCCGACGCTGGATGCATGCGAGGAATATGGGCTTCCGCGATTGGTCGAATGCGAATGCGTCAATCATACGAGCATAGGCCCTGTCCCACACGACAGCATCGGGAACGTTCTCAAGCAGCCACACTGCTGCTGAGCGATGCCTGAGCCATCCAATCCTAATGTTCGTGAGACAGATTTGGTCTTCAAGAGGAGTTCCCAAATGCCTCGCTCTCTCTTGCGCCTGGGCATACAGGAACTGGACCATCTCGAGCACTGAGGTAGGTTCTTGTCGGCTCAATGCGGCATCGAGTACCTCAGAACTCCAGAGGCCGCGGTTCAAGACGAGATGTTTGACGACCGCGAGGCTGGACTGACTTGCAACTACATCCAGGAGCTGGCGTCGCCGTGAGAGTGACTCGACACGATCGATTACGTAGTCAAACACATCGATTTTGCAACACTTTGCTAGTGGGGCCATGACAAAACTCGCCTCCATGCGTGTGTGTCGCTCGTCATGAAGGTACTTGATCACATCGATGTGTCCGTTCTGGATGGCGTTTGTCAGTGCCGCGCCTTCGAAGTAAGAACTGTGACCGGAACTAATGGACAAGAACCAGCGTATGACCTCGACATGTCCGTTCGCACCGGCGTCGATCAACGCTGCCGGAAGGTCGCTATAACCGAGCTCCTGGTGCATCCAGTTGAGGATGGGCACATGGCCACCACGGGCGGCAGCCAAAAAGCATGGGCCCCGAGGGTGCTTGGGCTGCAGGGTGACGAGCCACTTGACCACGTGAAGATGGCCGCTTTGCGCAGCCTGTACGATCGAGTCCAAGCCAATCAACAGCGGATAGTTGGGTCGCGCAAAGATTTTCTTGAGCGTGTCCAAGTCTCCGTCGCGCGCGAACGGATCAGCGAGCGGCATCCTTGTTGTCCTTGCGTTCGTCATGCCGTCAACTGATACGGGATCTGGGGACTCGGCCCGGTGATATCCGTACTTCTTTGTTGCACAATAGTAGACACACCAGCGAGGGTACCGAATGTTCCGCATGATCCAGCACACCGCCTCCAGTTGATCATCGTACGGCAGCACGCAGTGAATCAGCGGTGATGTCTTGATCACCCACTCGATAATGTGGAAGTGGTGAGCGCGGGCAGCAGCCTCCATTATCACTTCGGCTCTCGCGTGGTGTTCATAGGGGTTGTCCGAGGATCTTCGTGTCGGCTCCACCTGTCCGCTGGTCTTGGCCGAGCGCGGCCAAAGCCACTGGACCGCCTGAAGGTCGCCCCGCGCGGCAGCCTCTTTGGCTGCGTCGTATCCAAAGCGGTAGTGTGTGCCACGGTGCGCGATCGTCGCGCGTCGAATCAGCCCGTTCTTGGTGTTGTGAAGTCCATTTGCCTCTGTGATGTCGTCGTCGAGGAGCGTGACCCACGAGGGCGACGCCGCCCGCACGTCTTCCAGCAGCACACACAGCGCGCGCCAACACGCGTGGCTCGCAGCCACCTCCAGCAGCATGTCGTCGTCGATCGGCGCGAGCGGCGCGTCGCCGTAGCGCAGCCAGTGGACGCGCGCGCGGGCGTCGTTTTGGCCGTCTTCATCTCCATCTCCAGCTCCATGTTGACTATCAGCTTCGAGCAGCGCGACAACAAGACGCGCGGCGTCAATCGGGAGCAGGAACGACAGCGCGTGGCGCATCGCCCACGCGTAATCGACGGCGCCTTCCGCGCCCAGCAGCGCCCGCAGCATCTTCACAACCGACTGATGTGTGGGCTTCTCGAGTGAAAGCCGAGACCAAACGCGATCCCGAAGAGACCCACACTCGTGACGTTTGTGCATTTTGGCCAATCGGTGACGTTTTTGGTGATCCCGTCCCCTCGAATGAGTGACCAAGTGTAGCCATGTTTTCTTCCCCCCCCCCCCCCCCCCAATTGCGGCTTTGGAGCGGTCGTCGACACTCCACGCACTCGCTGTGCCCAACGCGATCACAGTCGGCGTGGTGTATACTCGGCCGCTGCAAATCCTCGTTCGTGATTATGGAGTATGCAGCAACCATTCTTCCTTATCCTAATAAGAGTGGAAAGACCGGATTTGCAATGTGCCTTTCATTCCCCGATTGATCCGATGCGCCGCATATGAGCGTCTCCATGCTACAGGTAGCGGTTTTCAGCGGGTCCTATCGGCACACGTTCAGCTTGCCACCTGCGTTGAGGCCGCGTGGCGTGAAGAGCACGATCCAAACAGCGCCGACGCTGTCGCGCGCGCCGCCGCCGCCATCTCACGCACACGAAGCCTCGGAAGTTCACTGTGGGTCTCCCAGGAAGCCAAGCGCATTGGCGCCAAGATTGAAGGAGTTGGCAGCAAGAAACCGCGAGCTCAAGATCGCATTGGGTCGGGCCACAGCTCTACTGAACACGAAAACCGCTCACAGACGTCCAGAAAGCATCCAGTCAGCCGCCGCCAGGGCTTATTCCATGAATGTTCGTGAACCTGCGACGAGTCAGAACCTGCGGGCTGCTGAAACCCCTGCTCTCGGACGGGTGAGCCAGCGACACATTTCCACAAAGACGCTGTGCAGCGAACCAACGTACGAGGACCTCAAGATGCAGAACGACGCACTTCTATCGGAGCTCACGACCGTCGTGGCTCGGTGCATCCACCACATCGCTGTCACGAACACGCGCACCCGCCACGCGCACCACCGCCACCTCCGCCGCAGCTACTCCACCAGCGGAAAGGTCGCGTTCGCAGAGCAAGAGACTAAGTCGCGCGCGTCTCGCCGCACGATCGGTCACTCAACGTGGTCAATGACGCCGAGTACATCTGTGACGCGCGCGAGCTTCGTCGCTGTGAGCCAACTCGTGGAGTTCCGCGCCGACGCTCCGTCCACTATTGCGCGAGGCCACCGCACCCAGCGGTGGCGACAGGACGCCTTCACCAGCACGCTTCGGCAGCTCACGGAGCTGTAATAGCGTTTCGACTGAATCTGTTCATGCCATCTTCCGGACCTGGAAGTTTCAGTTTCCAGTTCCAGACCTGCACTCTAACTAAACGCCTTTTGATTGATCGAAATCGAATAAAATTGTAGACATTTCGATTGGTTGTAAATGAAACGGGTTGGCTTGAACAATTTGAGCTGACCCGTTTGTGATTATCGGCCCGTGAACCCGCTTGCCCTCAGCCCTGGACGATTGATTGGTGAAGAGAGAGAGGAAGGATGAGCGCGGAATGGCAAGGTCTCACTTCGTTCCAGCTCATTTGCGGAACGAACTCATCGGGAACTGGCAAGGCGGGCGAAGGCGCCACGCTCGCTGGCGCTGGCTGCTCTGCTGTGAGGCGTCTGGGGATGAAAAAATACACTAGCCGTCGAGCGCCGCTCTGTTGCGGCGTGGTGAGACGCTAACTCAACTCTAATTTTTTCCTGAAGAGCCTGGAACAATCCACACTGCTGCTGCTGCTGCTGCTATGTGTGTGTGCTGAATCAATGGCCTTATTGCCATGCGTCTGCGTATATTGTATGCGTATTGGGGTCTCCTATGATGAAAATTGTACCACCACACTGAGTTCAAATGAACGATAACTCTTCCATAGATCAATACTTTTACTGAGGAACCCCCTCCTAGCCAAAGCGAATGCGTGATGTTCGAGAAGTGTCGAGAGCGAGATACGTGGGTTGTGCAGTGGTACGTAGTATGGAGTTCTAGTATTACAGGCTGCTGCCATGTGGCGCGAGAAAGATGCCATCGTCAATGCACTGCGCTGTCACGCCGCGTTGGCGCGGCTGCCCTCGTCGTCTGCTACGGCTTACTTCTTCTTGTTCTTGGCATCCTCACCCGTGAGCTGCAGCACCTTGTACGGGATGTTGGTCTCGTCGAGCTCTTTGGCGATGCCCAGCTCGGCTCGCAGCGTGTACTGAGAGATGTAGTCCCACGTGTCGAAGTGCTTTTGCATCTCGGGGTCCGGATCCGCGTACCAATCGTCTAGAAACAACAAAAACACGGAGGTCAGGTCATTCGTTGATCCGCGTGCTCCAAAAACACGATGAAAGACTCACGTCGAATAAAGTCCTTGTCGCGCATGTCAAAGTGCGACATCATGTGGTCGTAGGAGTTGTAGATCTTCTTGTCCGTGAGGGTTGGTACGTTGGGCTTGAACTTGGCGTCAATGTGCTTCATCATCAGCTTCTCCCAGTCGATACCCTCAAAGAACGGGTGATCCATGAACTCCTGGAAGCCCTTTTCCGAGTTGCAGCCGAGTCGGTTATCCGCATTGACCTCGAGCAGTCGACGCAAAAAGTCTTGGCCGTTCTTGGATAGGTGTGGCGGAAACGTCACACCCTGGGCCATCTTCTGCAGCTCAATCTTGTGTTGCGTGCGTGGCGACAAGCGAAAGATCTCCTCGTTCGCTACCTCCTGGAAAAAGTTGCCGCCAGAATACACACTGAACGGCTGGAACCCGCACATCAGCTCGAAAATCGTGACACCAAGCGACCAGTAGTCCACGGCAAACGTGTACCCTGGTCGCTGATCGCGCTTGACAAGCTTCCCCGAGATGATCTCCGGCGCCATGTACCCTCGAGTGCCGACAGTGGTTTTCCGCCGTGTGAACTTTGCATTTTGGGGAACGTACTTGGTGCTTCCGTTCTCATCTTTCTTGATGCAGTTTGGATCGAAGCCGGCAGCAAGACCCATGTCAGCAAGCACAACATGACCATCCTCGCCAAGCAGCACGTTTCCTGGCTTCAAGTCACGGTAGATCAGCCCCAAGTCGTGCATGTGGTTGAGCGCAAGGCCGATCTCAGCAGCGTACAGACGCACGCGATCCTCAATCAGGTATCCTTCGCGAGATGACTTGAGCGCCTCTCCAAGATCTCCTCCCCTAACAAGTTCTGTGACGATGATAGCGTGGGCAGAGGTCTGGAAGCTGTAATGCATGTCGAGCACGAACGGGTTGTGGCAGATCTGAAGGATATCTTTCTCGGATGTGATCTGGCTGAGCTGGTCGTGGTGCTCGTCCAGCAAACCCGTCTTGAGCTGAATCTTGATGGCTGCTCTCCAATCCATTCGTGTCAAACAGCGAAACCAATCGTAACCCAAGACAGCTAGACGTACCGTAGTGCTTGCCCGTGGACTTCTTTCGTGCGTGCACAACACGCCCGAAACCACCACTACCGAGTAGCTCGAGGTACTCGAAGTCTTCGACTGTCACCTTGTTATACGTGTCCTTGATCTCTTTCTTGTACGCCTCGTATTCGGAAGACGTTTTGAAGCGTAAATAGGTGTTTTGCACCATGTCGGCAGTGATGTGGGACATCAGCCGCTCATAAAAGTGGGGCGTCATGAGAGATGAGTCCGTCTCCATTGCTGAGATTTGTTTCTGTCATCGTCAATCCATTATACGGTCAGTCCAGTTTGCAAAATGACGGGGTTACCGACGGCGATGAAGTCCACGTACATCGTAAAACTCGATGAGGTCGGATTTGATGCACCCGAGCGCCATCGGCGCGCCCGTTTTGATGTACTTCTTGTGGATCAGCTTGGCCAGCGACTTGCGGTAGCCGATTGACGGTGCCTCGCGAAATTCTTTGATCTCGACCCAGCAGAAAAACGTCTCGGACGTCATGATCTTCTTCGCGTACGCGCCAATGTGCTTTTGGCCGACCGGGTCGTTCAGGATGTGGAGCAGCTCTTGCTCCATGCCAGTCGGCTCGGACGCAGTGCCAGCATACGGCGCAGCGATCCTCCACTGCGTCTTGGCGGCGACGAGCGGCGCATGCTGCGGCTTGTTGGCGAGGCTCATGAGCGCCGCCACGACACGAGACCGCGTCTGGATCGAGTTGCGCTCATCCATGGAGGCGCCGGCGCCCATGGTGGCTGCTTCGCTGTGCCTCGAGTGGCGACGCTGTTCGCGACCGCCAGCGCTTTGTGTGTTGCCGTGCGTGGGGCCGAGACTGCCGTGTCTAATTCCGCGTCACGCGCCTCTGAGCCTGCGTTTACCAGGAAGCTGTCGAGCAAGCCAAGCCCAAGACGAGCGATCACTGGCGCTGATGATATCCGACGTCCCTCCCCCTGGTTCCCGTGACGGTCTAAGCAGTCAACTCAACTCACACACACCGGGCTGGACGGCCGCGTTTGCCCGAAACGACTCGCCCTTCCTCAGGAGCCATTGCGTCGAGTTAATTTTACCTCGAGACCCTCGCGTCTGGTCGAACGATACGACCTGAGCTGGCCGCTATGAATACACCGCGCCTGGTCTCGCGCAGAAGCGTCGGTTCCCGCCTGCTATATAGACCTCCAGGGCTGTGCCCGTCGCTCCGCGACAAGGGCTTGCCACTTCAACCACGCTCTCCAGATCCTAGAATAGGACATTCCACATCCAGGTCACAGGATAGTGTGGTCCACGTTATATTGCATCGCTTTCGATTTTTTAACACCGCTTTCGGCGGCGCATCCTGTTGTTTGCACACAGACAAGCGGAACCAGCAGCGGCGGGGCCGGGCGCAATGAACCGACAACATGCCTCGCCAGTCCAGAACGAGCGCGCCCCGAGGATCACGATGACGCCCATGAAGACCGCAAAGACCGAGAAGACGACGCGCGCGTCCGCGCAGGCGACGCAGCGCGTGCGCGAGTGCAAGGCGCAGCTGTTCCGCGCGCTCCAGCGGCGGCACCGCGACGCGTGGCGCAGGTACTGGACGGCGTTCCAGCAGTACCTCATGGCCAAGCTCTCGCTCCAGCAGTTCCAGGCGACCGCGGAGACGCTGCTGGGCGCGGAGAACAGTACGTGCCTCATATGACATAGATGGGTATCGATGGATGGCTAAGAAGTGCGAATCGTGTGTAGTTATGCTGCACAACGCGTTCGTCGTGGCGCTGTTGCAGGACTGTAGCGACCCCGGCGAGCTCAACGATTTTGACACGGAGCACGACACGGGCGGCTCCTCCACGGGCAGCTCCGAGACGTCTGCGGGTAGTGAGCAAGGTATGGTTCTGTGGTTTGAGTCAGGTGGTCGGAGCTGCTGGAGGCTGACAGGATGCGAATGGTTGTGGAACAGTGAACATCAAGACCGAGCCCCATTCGTCCCATCGCCACGAGAGCGAGCTGGATACCGAATCCGCCGAGCTTCTCATGGGGCTCGGCAGGTCGACGAGTCGTTGAGACCGTCTGCAAGGTGCGCGGGAAAGCGCGATTAGTTTAGTGCATGTGTATGAAGTCGTGACGTCGGTCCTCTGGAGAAAAACAAATCGAATCTACGTGCTAGCCGCGAGTCTTTTTGCGCGACTGCGTCTCAGTCGGATACCATCGTTTCGTTTGCACGACACACACGCAGGTTTCGCCCTCCTTAGCTAGGTTTTCCGTGATGCAGCACACTCACCACCGACTCCACGGCCTGTCAAACGCCGTTCTCTCGTCATCAATGCGGTCGTCACGGAGGGTTGAAAGCGTGGATACTCGGCGTTCTCGGTCGCGTTCTCTTGACGACGTTGAAGCGAAAGCCCATATTCGTACTTTATCCGACAGATCCAATACCTGCTGGGTAGTTGCAGCTGTTGGATCCTTTCGAAGGACCATCACTCCGGTTTCCTCCTTTTTGCGCTCCCTCGCTGCTCGGATTTTCCTCGGTTGTTTTTTCTCCTCTGGGTTTTCTTCAGCAGTCTGTGTGTGTGTGGAACCCAGCGAGAGGGAGGAAACGAAATCTTTTCCCCGCAGATCTCCGACCGCCGCTACGTGAGACTGCCGCGTGTGAGTCTGTGGGAGAGAAGGCGGCACCAACAACTACAAGAAGAAAGAAGGGGGGAAACCCGGCGGATCATGCGCATGAGCAGCGCGCGCGCGGGCGGCGTCGGCGTCGGCGGCGTCACGAGCCGCCAGGCGCCGCAGCTGCAGCGCCAGACGAGCGTGCTCTACGATCTGCAGGAGACCCAGGAGAAGGAGAACCTGGAGACGCGGAACGCGCGGCTCATGGTGCGTGTCGATTCTGGGGGTGTTCAGTGGAATGGGAGGCTAACGTTTGTTTGGATGGGGCAGAGCGAGCTTTCGGCGCTGTGCAGCGACCGCAACAACGTGATGACGGCCGAGTCGCTCGAGTTTCTCGCGAGCGAAGGCCGCGCAGAGGTTGTGAAGCTGGAGCGCGAGCCGGAGAAGCCGCTGGACGCGCTGCCCAAGTCGACGCTCACGGGCAAGCAAGAGGATTTGCTCAGTGCGGACGCGGCGCGCCGGCAGCGCGTGGAAGAGCTCACGCGATTCTTCATGGAGGCCAAGTCCGACATTGAGTTTGCGCTCGGCGGGAGTCGCGATTTTCGCGAGCCGCGGGACAAGGACAAGGACGGTGAGAGTGAACGCGACGACGACAAAGATACGGAGACCGGTGACGACGACGACGATGCCGACAAAGCAGAAGATGCAGCGGATCCGTCAAGGCAGCTTGCGCGAATGCATGCGCGACTGCTGCGCGACAAGATCGACGACCGCGTGTACAATCTGATGCTGTCCCAGATCCGGGAGACCGATCCTGCTCTGTATGGCGCGATCTTATGCCACCCACTTGTGACTGGAGTGGACCCCAAGAAAGACAAGCGCAAGAAGAAAAAGCGCAAGGACCGTGAGCGGAAAGAAAAGTCGAGTTCGTCGTCGGCGTCAACTAGCACGATGCTGTCTCCCGACTTGACCGCGCCACGTTTACCACTTGCTGAGATGAAGCTCAACGTCGCGAAGTTTGTCGCCCGAGCAATCGCTGATGGTTCAATTCAGAGTCTGTTACTCGCCACCAAGATTTTGCTTGCGTGGGGCCTCGATCCAGACAGCGACAATGTCGCAGAACTCAAGTTACCATTGGCCTCGCACCTGCGTGTTCTTCGTGGCGAAAAGGCTCCCGAGTTTCCCAAGCGTGAGGTTGTGGACACAAAGCCCAGCGATGACCATACCGCCATTGATGCAAGTGAGAAAGAAACGTCGGGAGAAGGCACCCCGGGGTTGATCAGCATTGACACGGAAATAGCGGCAACAACCATGGAAGTCGAGACCGAGACTGACTCCTTGAGCTCTTTGCGTGCCCGGCTTAGCCATTTCGGTGATGTGCACCGTGACAGAGAAGGTGATCATGACGATAACGAAGATCACGAGGACCACGAAGACCACGACGAAGATGACGAGGATGACGAGGAGGAGGATACAGGAGCATCCGCTGGCGGTGAAGTCGAGGGTGTAGACGAAGATGCACTTATGGCTAGAGCAATTGCTCTCTCGCTCTCACCAGAAATGAACAGGGAGCAAAGTGACGCTGAGCTGAGTCCCAGTCCTGCACTGTTATCCAGTCCGACGATCCCGAACGCAGCAGAACAAGCGCCCCCACGACCTGATAAGTTCTCTATGGACGAGATTCTCGGTTTGGGACCTTTCCTTCTTCCACGGGAGGGTGTTGACGTTGATGTCATGACTGCGACGATTTGCTTGCTGGCTCAAGTGAGCCAGCTTTGTCTCAAGTACCTCGAATCGTGCCACCTGGGGATACTACCGAGCAGCTCTGCTATTCAGCCTCACCCGCTCACATTCATGTTGATCAACTCGGTCCTCCGGGATGTCGTGACGGGGTTGCCACGTTGGGTGAAAGCAGACGAGGAGAGTTCTGCCTGGAGCCTCTTTGTGGCGTGCGGGCGCTTTTGCGTTCTGCGCACACTCGAAGCGCACTTGTTCCACGTTGAAGTTGTGAGCATGTCACCTGCCTCAGTCGGGTTAGGACAAATTGCTACACAAGGGGATGTCGCGTCATCAACCGTCGGTAACCGCCTGGTGGGAAGTGTGAAGATACTCGTGGAGCAGTGCATCCGTGATTGTGGGGTAACCGGAGCACCTTCGCCATCTGATCGGGATGTGGTTGGTGATCTTCTCAACTCCTATTCGTGGACGAGCAAGGATGCCCAGCTTGTTGCTCACGCGTATGAGAGCCAAGTTCGAGAATATGCGCTCGTGTCCTGGGCTCGCGCTATTGCCCACTTTTATCCATCTCAAACGAGTCGCCATGAGCTGCTCAGTACGATACTGCAGGATTGCCTGCAAGAAGTGGACAAGTCCGATGCCCAGTTGTTGTGGAAGTACCAGCAACTCGATTTATTGTGTGCTCGACTGTGCACTCCAGAACTTGCTCAAGGATTTGTACCGCAGTGCGGTGATGTTGTTGTCTCAAGTTCCGACGACGCCGAACGAATCCAAAGTTCCAAGTCAGTGGCACGAGAGGATACCAAGCCGATCGATGATGCTATCGTCTTGAGCGTTGTTCAAAAGCATGAGAAGAAGACACCTGTCTGGAGACCTGAGGTGATTCGCGTGTCTTTGACGGACGGTACTCTCACTCCGCACTGTTTGTTGGAATTCCTATCCGATATCGGCCCACCTGATGTCTTGGAAGCTTCAGGTGTTTCAGGACTCGTCCTCGCGGACAGTCGCGCTCGTGATATACTTGCGAGTGCCTACGAGCAGGTTTGGGAAGCAAGTCGGCAGCAAGAGCGTGCAGCTCTTGACTCTATCGGGCGTCTTGCGGATCTGATTGATCTTCTGCGCCAAAGCGTGCTGCAAGCCTCATGGCCTGCATTCTCCATTCGTGAAGACTTCCAGTCGATTCACGCGCCTTTGTTGCCAAATGTTGATCGTCTCTCCAAGTCCGGTGCCACTGCAAGCAATGCCCGACTCGTGTTTCTGCGTTCCATTCAAGACTTGATGATTGTTCGAGTGGGTGGCGCTCGAGGTGATGAACCTCCTGCGCTGGAATTCGACTCAGCTCGGTGCGCGGAAACGATGACGCTGTCCGATGGTAACAAGACTGCTCGACAATACACTGCCAAGCAGTGGGGGATGGTTATGGCGACTACAGGATGCACCCCGAACTCGGGCACACATGAATGGGCTGTGCGCCTCGATCGTTGCGAGAAGGGACATATCTTCCTCGGCGTGTGCACACGTGACGCTTCAGTCGCTACCTACGTCGGTGGTGATCGCCAGGGATGGGGGTTGATCGGAACACGTGCACTGTGGCACAATCGGAGTAAGGTCCGTGGTGACTATGGAGACGGTTTCAGTACGGGTAGCGTTGTTCGAGTTCGCTTGAACACGGACACCGGTGCTCTATCTTTCGGCCTCGATGACAGTGACTGGGGTATCGCATTCGATGGTTTGACTCAGCACGGAACGCTATATCCAGCGATCGGATTGTACCAGCGTGATGACCAAGTGACAATTCTTCCTGTGCGTTCGAGCGATGGAAACCAAGGAGAGACTGGGGGATTGATGCGAAGAGTACGAGAGGTGACTGTCCCTGCCGTTCTCCACCCGTTTTTACACCACGCTGCAGCAATTTTGAACTCCACGCTTCACTTCTTGGGCTCTTCTGCAATGGCGGATGCATGGACGACCGCAGCTTCGAAGGGTTCGTCAAAGCCTGTTGAAGATTTGCTCAACCAGAACCCACTGATTGTTTCGTTGGTGACGCCTTTGGTCTGCAGTCTTTCAATCTTGAAGACGTTTCACGGTTTATCATCCATACTTGCGATGCACCTGATTCCGTGGTGTGCGAAACTAGTCCGACAACTCGATCAAGTGAGCCAGCGCCTTCGAGATCTCCGGAGCGTGAAAAGTAACGATTTACCGCTGGATGTCAGTGGAGAGTGGGAGCTCAAGAGCATGGCAGCCGGGAACATTCCAGCTCAACAGTACCATCTCACCCTGAAGCAAGAGCAAGACGGCACTGTGACAGGGAAGAGTAGTGGATCCTTTACGACAGTAACTCTGAACGGTGCGGTCACCGGCACAAAAGTCCGTTTTCTCGAAACCTGGCGTCAAGGCGGGACGTGCGTCGTGGAGGGTCGACTAAGAGCGGACGGCGGGTCTTTCACTGGATGCTACGAAGATGCTAAGAGCCACACCAGTGGAAATATTGTGGGACACAAGCTTCAACCACCAGGTGACTGTGACGAGCCGAACGACACTCCTCTACGGAAGCTGTATGTCCTCGAGGTCGTGTGTGCAAACCTCGTTGGTGCCTTCAGCCGAGCATTGATTGACTGCGAAAAGCCAGATCTCGTGGTCGACCAATTTTCCCCAGTACAATCCAGCGACGACGAGATCATGTCGGACGGCTCGAGTAATGCCGAAGCGGATGGTGCCCTCAAGCTGTCTGCCGAGTGTTCGAGTGAGGAGTACGAGGCCTGGGTCGATAGCTTGCTTCTATCCGGTGGCTTGCCGTCTTCTGTTGTCCAGAATCATCTGCAGGGTGTACTCAGAAGTCTTCCGGACGTCACTCGTATTCGTCTGGACGACTCATCATTGTCGGAGTTGGCGTTAGCTTCCAAGGAATGGCTCGATTTTGTCACGCCGAAGGCTGTGACTCGCGATACGGCCGATGAAGCAAAGAGCGGGCTTGAGCACAGCTTTCTTCAGGAACTGATCGGTGGAAGAGGTGAAGCAGCTTCTATTGATCGATGGGTGTCAAGGCATGTCGGCGAATCACCTTTCCTGCGACTGGGTGGCGAGCCGATGAAGGTCGCGAAGAGGACAGTGTGTGCTGCGATGCTATGGCACAGCGGGTTTTCCAGTCTGATTCGCAAACTGGTACGACCGTCCAGTGATGATATCGGAAACAGCGAGGAAAGACCGCATGATAACTTGATGCACATTTGGCGTGCAGCGCAACGTGTCATTGAGTGGGGAATTCGGGCGAAAAATTCAATGGGATCGACCTACGCCGTCATTGCTGCTCTCGTGATACGAAAGGCGGAATTTCTCCTTAGTATCGAGCCCAGTGCCAAGGCATCGGCCGCTTCTGCCGCTGTGTCTATATTGTCACACGAAGGTGTTTCTGGTCCAACTCCACCGTCAAGATTGGCTGTTTACGAGTGTGCGGAGCGTATCTACAGCGAAGTGCTGATGCAGGTCTCGCGGTTCTTGGAGGCTCCCATTCGAATCTCTAGTCTGCAGTCTCGTATGCTTGCCCACTCAACTCGAGCCTTTTTGCGCATCCTCGGCATGTCGTCGTTTCGATTCTTTGTGGGCGACTCATCTTCTTCGGCTTTGAGTCGGACCACAACATCGGTGCAAGAAACTATCCAGTCTTCGTTCGCTCTCGCAACTGCCTTACATTGGCTTTCTCGAGGATCCCATGCTTCTTCCGCTACGACTATCCTGAAGGAGACTGTCTCAACTGACTTAGACTCCATTCAATCGATCTCTAAGAGCGATTCCGGGCACTATTCGAGCGGATTGGGCGGATGCGGAAAGCACCTGGAGAATGACATCCGTGATGCGTTCGAGAATCTGTACGGACTGTTGGCTGCATCACTTTCAAAGGCTACGTGGGCCCACGACTCAGATTTGCAACTGGTGCTGCTAGAAGCGTGGGGTATTGTGATCCAGCCGGACGATCATGCCTTTTTGTCCCGAGTTGGTGTTTTCCGAGTGCTACAGACTGTTCTGGATGAAGCGCGGAGCCACGATGCGATGCCAGACAGTAGTATTCTCCCTGATGTCAGCGTCTCAACGGAAGAGCGAACTCGATTGATCGAATCCCGACGAAACGTTGTTCGAGCGACGCTCAAGGTGGTCCATCTTCTTGCTGCGCAAGTTGCGCAAGCTGGAGAAGCGACGGATGCGTTCGCAGTTCCAGCAGACACAGCGCTCTCATCTTTCAGTGGACTAGCAGTGGGTGCAATCCCTCTGTTGCGTAAGCCGTCTGGACCAGAGACTCTGGGCAAATCCGTGTTTCACATGTTGTACACAGAGCTCAAAAATGCACTCGAGGACATTCGAAACCGATCCGAGTCGAGTTTGTCCCGCGCAGAGACAGCCCAACTTCAAGCTGAGCCAACGGAGACTGAACGAAGCCCCGACGAAACGGGCGAAACATCCGCGAATGAGACCAACGACTCCGAAGAATACTGCTATCAAATCTGCTCCCTGCTCTATTCGGTCAGCGGGTCGCCTGTGTGCCGATCTCATCTGTCGTCGTCGAGGTGGTTGCGACTCCTCATGGTTCTTTTAGAAGTGGGATCAGTTCCCATCCAACGACGATCTCTGAAGCTTCTCAGACGAATCCTACCCGAGCTCGATCCAGCGATGATCAGGTTGCGACCTGACGCGATGGACGTTCTCGATGTCGACAGTGATGACGAAGGCGATGAAGATGACCAACAGGATCAAGCCACCGCGCTGGTCAACTTTTTTGTAGGAATCGTACGTTCCATGTGCCCTCCAAGTCTAGTAGAGGCGATGCTGCAGAGATTGCCAGCCAACGCGCTGAGTACCAGCTCACCAGCTGAGGTGTTCACAACTGCGACGACCAGTGGACTTGCTGGTGAAGTTGTTCTTCTTCTTCGATCACTCTACGAGTCGTCAAAGTGGTCTTCGCATCTCAGCGCGGCTCTGGTGAGCGCTTTGTCTGGCATTCCGGTGGGTAAAGCAACGGACGGCAAAATTGTTCGAGGTGCAGACGCAGACATTGAGATGGAAGATCTCAGTGGTCGAGAAGTTCCAACTGTCGCAGCCTGGACAGCCCAATCGCAGTCGCATTTGAATGCTCTAGCTGCCCTCTGCGTTCTTGATGGCCACATCGAGAGTTTACGAGTCGGTGCAACTGTGAAGATCTTACCGAAGACTTCCTCCGCAGTGCAGGAGGTGTCTTTCCGCGGGGCGACTGGTGTGGTTATTTCGTACGAGCCCGACAAGTCAGCAGCTGAGGTGCTCATCAAGGCTAGCCGTCCTGGCGAATCAGCTTCCTCGAGATCATCGTCAGCTGCGCCGGTACGTACCCTCCACATCTTCACACCCTTGTGTATCCTTTACTCCTGCTGACGGCTTTCTTTGGGGATATGTCAGAATCGTCCAATTCGTATTCCAGTCGACGATCTTGTTCCCGTGCCTGATATCGAGTTGGATGTGTCCGTTTTCTCAGACGATGTGCTCCAAACGCTTCTTGTCGAGAAGTTCCCATTCTTTATCGATGAGATCGACCGAAGCCACGAGAAATTGAAGGCTATCGATGGATATAGCAAGGGTGGAGACACCTACATGGATGAACCGGACGAAGACGATGACATGTCCAACGATGGATCTTCCTCACCGAGTGGAATGGACAGTGAGATGGCTGGTGGTGGCGCCGATTCAGAGGATGGAGAAGACGAACTCTCTTCTCCGCGATCACGCCCCTTAGCTCTTGACGGGGAGATAGAAGCCGACCAAGTCCTCTCCGAAATTGACAAGGAGTCGCAACTACAGCGAATGCTCCTGTGTCAGCATGGACTGCGATCAATCTCGATGTTGCTCAGGGACAAGCGAGCTGCAGAGATATTTATCCGAGGAGGTGGCTCAGGCAACCTCTTCGATCTGCTCCAAATCGCAATTTCAGAAACGCCAACGGCTGGGTTGGTTGAGACTTCATCACTGGAAGAAAGTTGGGTGTACTTGTGGTCAAGATGGTTTAATATGCGCCGGGCTGCGGCTTCACCCGCGCCGAAGAAGGCATCAGAGAAGAAGGAGAGTGAAGGAGCAACAGAAGCCGAATCACCACCCAACCCAATGGTCCAGCAAATGATGGAGATGGGGTTCCCGAAGGAGTGGTGTGAGGTCGCGTTGGCACGATGCTCGCAGAATGTTGAAGCTGCAATCAATTTCTGTTTTGAGCACAGCAGTGACATGGAA
The DNA here is from genome assembly GCA_027475725.1 of Pythium rhizo-oryzae. Classification (NCBI taxonomy): domain Eukaryota; phylum Oomycota; class Peronosporomycetes; order Pythiales; family Pythiaceae; genus Pythium; species Pythium rhizo-oryzae. Next base: position 15,874 of record JAMFLL010000553.1, read on the forward strand.
CGAATGGTGGCGCAGTTCAAGGCTACGAAGGAAGCGGCTAATGCTGAAAGTGCCAGTTCCGGCAGAGGAGAAACGGACGTGGTTAGCCCACTTCTTGAGCAACTTGCCGAGATGGGCTTCCCTCAAAATTGGTGCAAGAAGGCTCTTGCCGCGAATCGGAATAACGTTGACGCTGCGCTGACCTGGATCCTGTCAAATGGCGAAGCCCTTGAAGCTGAAGATCGCCGCGAAGAAGAAGCCAAGCAGCGTGCGGTAGATGGTGCAACGGAAGCGCCTGTTGTCGACATTCCAGCAGCGATTGATGTTCCCAAACCCAACCCACTACGTGCCGTGAGCGGACAAGCCTCAATCGGAGAAACGGACCTTATGGTCGAAGGACTTGTTGGAGCAGGATTCCCGAGCGTTGGTGCCCCGGACTGCGTCGTTACCAGCGGTCGTTGGTATTACGAAGCGACTTTGCTCACAAATGGGTGTATCCAGATTGGCTGGGCCGATGTTGCATTTTCTGGTGCTGCAGATCGCGGTGATGGTGTCGGAGATGGGGCCCACTCATGGGCTTATGATGGTTGGCGTCAGCAGAAGTGGCATTGCCAATCATCTCCTTGGGGATCGAAGTGGAAGCAAGGTGACGTCGTCGGATGCGCTGTCGACGTCGACGCTGGGTCCATCTTATTCAGCTTGAACGGCAAGATGAAGTCAGCCAACATGGGTATTGCCTTCCGTGGCGTTGAATTTGCCCACGGTCTGTACCCATGCGCAAGCTTCAATCGTCGTGAGCGTCTACAGTTCAACCTTGGTGGTTCACCTTTCAAGCACGCTCCTCCCCCGGGCTTTCGTCCAATCTTGGAGGTACTTTGCCGTGAAGGGGAAACGATTGCGGACCTTCCAAAAGGCTTTGCTGTCATCGGTCGTCGAGAGGACTGTCTCGAGGAAGCTATCGGTGAAGAAAACTACTCGAGTGACTCGAGGTACTTCGGTCGGGAGCTTATGTCGTCGATGGCGCGATCAAACGCAAGTCACCATTCTCGAGGGACACTCTTGACGAGCTCTAGTCGAGCTGAAATGTTTGCGGAACTCAAGGCAATCCCAGATGATCGCATCTACAATGAGCTACTTCTCTTGAGCCGCTCGATTGCAGTCCTGCACGCCCGTCGTGCATTGCTGACGATTCTTGCAAAATGGCCCAAGGACAGAGTCGGCAACTTCTCGTTGGATTGCTTCGCCGAATCGCAGGTCGCTCAAAGAGGCCAAGGCTCCAGGAGTGCAACATTGTTCATTGACTTCATCAAGCTAATTGCGAGTTGTAGCAGCGGAGGTGGTGGCCCTCCGGGCTCGCTACTCGTTGATTCATCAGATGTCGATGAGCAACTCGACTTGTGTTCTTCAGGCCGGCATGCACTCGGCCTCCTTCTTGGTGTCACGCGCTCGGCGATCGCTGCATCTTTATCCAAGTCTCTCACGAGCCGAGATAAGCTCTTAGACGCCGTGTTAGCTCGAATCACGGTGGAGGTGAAGACAGCTTCGGAACGAGTTTATGCCCGTGTACCATGGGACTCGAGCGATGCATCGATCACTGCAAGTTTCCTGCAGCTATCGTCAGAGTCTGGCCAGTCGTGGTCTGACAAGGAAGTGTTGAAGCATCCAAACGTGTTCCTCGCAGAGTGGTTCAGTCGACTGCTCATGGACTCACTAGCAAATTTTGAAGATCGCCTGGATGAGGAGATTCGCAATTCCCTCCGAATTGAGCTTTTGAAGGGATGGCTAGCCGCATTCAAGTCGCCGGGATTGTGCGTGAAAGAAAAGGCGTTCGGCATCATCGGAGGTATCCTGCAAGATACCCTACTCAAGGCTGCGGTAACAGATGGAGCACAGCCGCCTCATGGTGCGGAAGAACTGGTTCTGCGTGTTCTCCAGGCTCTCCCGATGAAGCGATTGATTGATCTGGCCGATGAACGGTTGCTAAAAGAGTATGCGCAACTTCCTGTCTGCTCGCGATACCTCCAATCAATTCTGGAATTGGTGTCGGGCGGGTCGCTTGCATCGACGATTCTTGGAAAATCAGAAGACACTCTGTTCTCTCAAGATAATTCAAGACGGTTGATTGCTTCGAGAAAGCTTGAAGCTGATCTTTACGACATCGACGCCAAGGAGTACGAAGAAGAGTTGGAAAAGCGTCGTGTGATGGCGGAGGAAGCAGCCGCGAAGGCGGCCGAAGAGAAAGCTTTGGCAGCGGCGGCTGAAGCTGCTGCAAATGCGGCATCAGTTGCAGCAGCTGCGGCATCCGTCGTTGATGCTCCCGCTGAGTCCGTAGAAGGTGCCACTGACGGTGACCAGCAGATGCAAGAGACCGAAAGTGTTCCTACTCAGGCTGACACCACAGCCAGTACGAACATGGAGGTGGATAGTGACTCCGACGAGAACCCCGACATCACTCTATCAGCAATTGCGAACATGGTCGCCGAGGATAGCGATGTTGAAGCCGCTGCGGCGGCAATTGCGGCTGCTGCACAGGGTCGTCTCACTGTCCAGCATGCTGGCAATACAGATGAAGAGAAGACGCCACTGGTACAGCAGGATTTCAACTTCTCTTTCCCGGAGGTGAAGATCGAGTGTGATACGACATTGCTGAATGCGTCTGAGAAGAGCTCACTTGAAGCAGGCGAGGAAGGCCTTTTGGGTGATGCGCCTATGACATGGCATTATGGCAGTGAGCTAGGCCTCTTGTCGGATACTACTGCTGAGATTTGGAGTGGCCAATTGACGCAATTCAAGCTGATGGACTCCAAAGAGGGCCAGCCCACTGTTCCTGACCTGACCGTCGGTTGCCGAGTTATTCGAGGTCCAAACTGGAAGTGGCGTGACCAAGACGGAGGGGAGGGCTCGGTTGGTGTCGTCGAAGGCGTGTCTCCGTGGAGTGGTATCGAAGGCGAAGGAATGTCGGTTCGCTGGCCGAACGATTCATTGTACACGTATCGCTGGGGTGCAGACGGCAACTACGATCTCGTGCATGTGGAGGTTGACGAGGACGGGAAAGTGAACAAGAAGTATCCCACGCCGCAAGTCAAACACGATGATGAAGGATCATTCGGAAGTGAGGTACACCTGGGTGTGCTCCTTCATCTTTTTAATGACGGCGAGACCACCATCAATGGCGCTGCTGCCACCAAGCTTAGCGGGGTCTTGGAGTGGCCAGATTACGGTGCAGCAGTTCGAGTAGTTGGTGTTCGGTACGCTGACTCCAGTGTCGTCATCCAGGAGTTGCAGCTGATTCGCGGACATCCGGATATGGGATGGACGCTTCGATTCGGCAGCGAGAAATGGCAACCAGGCACAAAGTACACGTTGAAACCAGAAGCAGAGTCGGTTGCTGATATTCTTCGTGGCGAGTTCTCAAACATGGCAAGACGAGGCGGGAAATTGGTCGAAGTCAATGGCGAGATGCGTGTCTCGACCAGATCTCTGTTCACGATGGACGCTTACAGCCACTTCTCGACCCTCACTATTTCAGACGAAGGTATGACTGTCACGTGTAACAGCGGCGAGTCACGAAACCTCGCGCTCGGCACAGTCGGATTTGCAACCGGCGTTCACTACTGGGAAGTACGAGTTGATCAGGCGGAGTTTGGAAGTGTGTTCATCGGAGTGTGCGAGAAAGCTGGCCCACCTGGATCGCAGGCCGCCCTGGCAAACCGACTGAACAGATGGACTGGATGGGGATTTGTCAATTTCCGCGCGACTTACCACAACAGCACGGAACGCATTTACGGCGACCATTTCAACGCAGGAGATACGATCGGCGTCTGTCTGGACATGGAGCAGGGGAAGCTATCCTTTTTCATGGATGGTATGAAGTTTGGTGAACACATTGTCGCTGATCTTGGGGTTGCGTTCGACAACATGAAAGGAGAGAAGAACATGCGCACGCTCTACCCATGCATTGGCATGCGCAAGAGCGGTGACCGCGTTGCTCTCAACGGCAAGTGGGTGTCCGTTCCAGGTGTTTCGTCCAAGCAACTCCTGCGTGATGCGCTCGATGTCAGTTCCAGCTTGCACTCGTGGTATCTTTCTGCGCACTCACCCCAGCCGGTCCCAGTGAAGCTATCCGAGCGCCTACTGCAGGAAAGCTGGCGCGAATGGAAACGTTGGAATGAGAACCGCTGGCAGCGTTACCCGGTGCGACCTCGTGGTGTTCTCGTCGACTTCGACACGTACCCCTCTTCATGCATCAAGTTGAGTACTGCTGCAGGACTCGGGGCGCCTTTCTTGGCGGGCGACCGCGTTCGGATTAGCTCCACCTATGGCCGAGAGCTCACACAACCTGAAGAGGCTGTGATACTTGGTGTATACCGTGGCCACTTGTGGTACCGCACAGAAACGCAGGGAAATGAGGGTGCCGACGAGGGTCGCTCATGGGCTTGGTACTTCTCTCCGAGCGAACTTGCAGAGCTGCTGCTTCTGCGACGTAACGGGAAGGATATGACGCTGATTGAGAACAACGCGACGGACGTGGACGAGTCGCTGGCGGCCGAAGTATCATTTAGCCCGCGGTCGGATCTGGAGGCCCAAGCCCACACTTCCTATGAAGCATTTGTTCAACTCGCGACCACCTCGCACACACCTGCCACGGATATGCAGCTTGTCGAACGGCTGAACACTTTCTGTGCTGCAAGTGGTGTTGACATCACGAACTTGCGTATCGGCGATATTCTAACGCCTTTCGAGGCTCAAGCTGAGGTGGAAGACTCCTCGAGGCGACGGGCGCATGCGTTCGTGCACGATGAGTACTTCTCATCTCCCGCGCTTAAGAACGTTTCAGGACCTGAGCTTCGTGCTCGATGTGCCGTTCTTCGCATCTTCAACGGAAAGGTGGCGCGGGCGCTGCCTCTGATCGCACTGCAGCCATCAGAAGCCGTGAGGGACGTGATCGACGTTGCAGCGAAAGCTCGATCGGGTGTGGCAGGATTGACCAGCTCCACTGACTACCCATCTACGAGTCTCAAATTGCGGTCTTTGCGACGACTCGTTTTCACGTCGACCAAGCGCTCGTTCTGGGATGCTGTTTTGCGCGCGACAACGACGAGCACGCCATTACCATCTGACGAATACGAGGATCCACGAGAGATTCGAACGATTCGGATTAACCGGATCCAAGCCCAAGCATCAAAGCTAAGCTTGCTCGCGCAACCAAGCGATCGGCTGCGTCGTTCGGTGTTTGGGCAGTTGTACCGTGAGATGCGCACCTGGAACGACAGTTCGTTCCGTCGTTCGTACTGTGGAAAGGGCCATGGAGGTCAGCGCCGCGCATTCAAAGTCAAGTTTCTGGGCGAGGGCGTGAACGACTACGGTGGACCATACCGCGCGGTGTTTGAACAAGTCGTGGATGAACTTCAGATGGACAACGTCGAGCTGGCGAAGGGCGAAGAAGGGCTGCTGCCGCTCTTGATCCCGTGCCCGAACCGCCGTAGCGGCACGGGAAGCAACCAGGACAAGTTCCTGTTGAACCCGTCGTGTGGTACGTCCGTGGCTTCCAATGGGCCGATGGCGTTGGATTTGCACCGTTTCCTGGGCAAGATCATTGGTACAGCCGTGCGCCACGGACTACAAATGGGACTGGATCTGCCGTCCTTGGTGTGGCGACCACTCGCTGGGCTGGAGGTGAGTCGTGCGCATCTCGAAAGTGTGGATCTTGTGTCCACGAACAGCTTGAGTCGCGTCGAAGAAGCAGATGAACAAACCGCGCAAGAAACGTTTGAGTATCTGACGTTTACGACCCCACTCAGTGACGGGTCGGAGGCCCTGCTTTGCCCCAATGGCGATAAACTGCCCGTCACGCTGGAGAATCGAGCGCAGTACGTGGATCTCGTTGAGAAGAAGCGCCTAACGGAGAGCCAGCAGCAACTGTCAGCGTTGCGCGACGGCTTGAGCTCGGTGCTTCCAATGGAATTGGCGCCGCTCTTCACGCCGCGCGAGCTCGAAGTGCTGATTTGTGGGCGCCGAGAAGTGGACGTGGAGCTGCTGCGCCAGTGCACCGAGTACGGGGAGAGTGTGGACGAATCGATGTCGCACGTGCAGGCCTTCTGGGAGGTGCTCAAGGAGATGTCGAGCGAAGAGCGCACCTCGTTCTTGCGATTCGTGTGGGCGCGCAGCCGCATGCCGAACTCGGCCAAGGACTTCCCGATGAACTTCAAGATCCAAACCGCCCACGACTCTGGCGCGCAAGTGGATCCGGACAAGTACCTGCCGCATGCCCAGACGTGTTTCTTTGCACTGCGGCTGCCGACGTACACGTCGAAGGAGATTCTGCGCACGAAGCTCTTGTACGCGATCCAGAACTCGCCCAACATGGACGCCGACGTGCGGCTCCACAACGCCGAAGGCTGGGCCGACGCGTAGACCGAAGCCGAGAGAAGGATCGAGGGCCATGCGGGCGGCACATGAGCCCAATAGCTACGTAGCGAGGGAGAAAGAGAGTAGAGCAGAGCGGCGTTTGTGTAAGAATGCATATACAGGGACCACCCGACCGTTTGCCTAGGCCCCCGCCTCTCACACCGATTGACGAAATGTACCCATGTTGGGAGAATGGCCCGAAGTATACTGTTACATGGTAATACATGCACCGATTGAAGACCGGTTCCGAGCCAGTAGTTGACGCTCATATATTAGTACATTTGGAGATTGATGTACTATAAAACGTTATTACAGATACCGATATAAACCGGTTGCGTTGCTTCCAATAAAGTCGCCTTGCAAAACATCCTTTTTAGACCGCCCTTCGGGCGCCCCTTCTCACCGTCCCAAACACACGAAGGGCAAAGGCTTGGCCCTTTTTTTGGATTTTGTTGGCCAGATTGGACTGAACCTGGAGGAAACCAACGTTGGCCAGCACGCCCCAACATCCAACAAGTCGCCACAGCCGCCAGCACCCGCCAAGCATCTCCCGCCTCCTCCGCATCACCATGTCGTCCGCCGCCGCAACCGCCGCCCCCGTCGCCGCCGACGGCGTCCAGGTCGAGGTCAAGCCGCACAAGGCCGCGTCGTCCAAGCCGCGCGCGATCTGCTGCGGGTACTCGGCCAAGGACCTCGTGCTCATCCCGCTCGCGCTGCTGTTCACGTACGTGCTCACGGGCATCCTCTTCGCGCTCTGCACGCGCGCCGTGCTCCAGACCGACGACACGTCCACGGCGCTCTGGATGTTCTTCGGGCTCTACGTCGCGTTCATCGCCGTGCTCGGCCTCGTGCTCGGCGTCACGGCCTACGAGAAGGCCCAGAAGCTGAAGCACGCCGACGACGCCGACCAGTAGGTTACCCGCATTCTCTCTCCCTCTCTCTCTCATGCCGACGCGACAGCTTCCAGGGGGCGAGACGAAGAGATGGAAACGAAAGGGCGCGCGGATCGTTGACGCAGCATCACGAAGCGTCACACGCCGCGCCTCTTGCTCGCCCTCTCTTTTCTCCTCGCCGTGGCTGCGTGGCGCGGTTTGTTCTTCTCTCTTTTCATGGCCGCCTGTACTTAATACACCCAACCGCGTGGCTTCTCGTTGTGTGTGCTTGTAGATCGGCATAACGCACCAAGAACGACGAGGAAGACGAGGCCGACGGCCGGAATATGGAACAACTAGACGCGCCGGTTCCGTTGACTTCGCCATCAACCACCATGCCCGCTCGCCAAGTGACTGAAATCGAAAGTCCGTTTATTTTGCCACCACCTCCGCTGAGTTTTGCCATGGCGTGCCGTTGACACGCTCATCTTCGTCGTGCCGAGGGCGTATAGTCTCTCGGCTGACTGTGACTCGAGCGTTTTTCCGTCTTAGTCGCCGCCACGTTCGTGTTGTCCAGCAGCACCATGACGACGTTGTCGCCGCGCACAAAGAGCTGCTTGGCGTAGCTGCTGGTCGTGAAGCTGCGGTTGCGGCGCTCGTCCGCGACCGACAGCAGCGGCACACTGACATCGCCGTCGTTGCCGTCGCCATTGCCGTCGCGCGCGTGCCGCCGGGCGTTGTCGTGGACCGCGTACTGCGCCGGCGGGATCCACTGCTGCTGCACGTCCAGCAGCACGAGGTTCATGTGCTTGTCAAAGGCCTTGAGGAAGCCGCGCAGCGTGCCACGCACGCTGTTGACGCGCCGCACGACCACGCACACGCGCCGGCGCTCAAGGAAGCCGCGCCGCAGCACCGTGAACGGGCCGTCCAGGTACGTGTCGGCCAGCGCCTCGAAGAGCAGCGGCACGGCCGCCGCCGCCGCCGGCGTCTTGACACCCGTGGCCGTTGATGGCTTGTCCTTGGCAGGAGGTTTCTTGGCCGTGAGTGTCAGGAGCTTCTGGTGGTTGGGGTCTGTCTCGGGCAGCTAGGATACAAAGACCACCAATCCGGTTAGCCGCCGACGCCAACAGCGAGTGATGGCGCGGGGACTAAAAAATCCAACGCACCAAGTGGCGACACTTGTGGATGTTGTCGAGCGGCGCGATGCCGGTCACGGGTGGCGCTAGCATGCGTGTGCGCAGCGCCTTAAGCGCGTCGAACGTCGCTGCGGAGAAATCCAGCGCCGCGTCACCAGCGGGCTTCGTGCGCGGCGCCAGGACTGGCTTGTACTCCGGATCATACGCGGCGGGTTTGTTGGCGACAGCGTTAGACCTTGCTGGTGTTGATGTTGTTGGGGCATTCGTGGTTGGCGTCGTTGGTTTGTTGGTGTCGGTCGTTGGCGGGAAGAGCTCGGGCGCGACGCCGTATTTCTTCTGGAGCTTGGCACATAACGCGGCCTCCTTGCCGTGGTACTTGCGCACGATCTCGGCGCTGTCCATGGATCAGTTATCCACCACCACCAACAAAGCGCGCCAGTCAGTTACCCACTGCTAGCGTTGCCATCATATCATCCCACTCCAATGTTCCTTTGTTGGCGCTGCCGTTGTTAGGCAGACATGGAAGGATTTGTGGCAGTCACGACAACTCTGCCAACTCATCCTCTGATGCTCCCGGCACCTTTCCAACGCATCGAAAAGGGGGAAAGAGCGCGCATATGCGTACGTACATGTTCTGCTGGTTCCCAGGGTTGTGTGCATCGTAGAAGGCGCGAAGCCGCGCCTCCAACTCGTTCGGCGGAAGACGCGACGCCATCGGCTTCCGTGGGTCGACCAATTTCTTTGGGATTCACTTGGCTGGGTTGCCGACCTGGTCCAGGGGTCGTGCAATCGCCATTTTTAGTCTCCGATTGGCTATTAATCTGTTAACTAATGTGGGATTGGTGGAAATAGAGAATTCTCGGCTGTCACGCACGCATCGGGCGACTTCAACCACGCCGCCAGCCACCATGGGAAAGGTTCCTTGCACCTACGGATTGTCGGCCGGGTCATCACGTGGCTTCGTGACCTCGATCTCTCCCCGTCCCCTTCCGCTCTCATGTGGGTCTAACCTGGGAGGGCGAAACGGGAAGCCACGGGGCAAACTCATTTTCTCACGTAAGATCTTTCGTTGGTTTGCCGACCCGACTCGCCCTCGCCCCCGCTCCGGTCGAAGTCCCATTTCCATATCGTCCGCCAAGTCGCCAACAACTCGCAAGTCTTCTCCCTCTCTCCCTCCCTCGCCAACGCCCAACGCCCAACGCCCAACGCCCAACGCCCAACGCCCAACGAAACACGACCATGACCAAGCACGAGGAGATCAAGACCATGAAGCTGTACCACCATCTGGACCGCATCGAGCGCCGCCTCCAACTCGCCAGCAAGTCTAACCCCGCCACCACAAGCAACACCACCGAGCCTAACAACAACAACCAACAACCCAACGAGCCGGAGATCGACGCGCTGGCGCAATCTAGCAAGTCGCCTCTGGATCCGGAGCTCCTGGGCACGCTGGACGGGCTGCACTTTTTCGGCGACGAGCCGCTCCAGAAGATCCAGCGGCTCATCGCCGCCCGGCAGCGCGCGCGCCGCGGCGCCCCCGCCGACGTGCGCGTGCTGGACGTGGGCACGGGCTACGGCGGCTCGGCGCGGCTGCTCGCGCACCGCACGGGCTGCCGCGTGGACGCGCTGGAGCTCCAGCCGGACCTCAGCGCCGTCGCGCAGCAGCTCACGGCGCGCTGCGCGCTGGACGCGCAGGTGACGCACCTCACGGGCGACTTTTTGCTGCGCGCGGTGGCCCCGCAGCGCTACGACGTGGTCGTCGGGCTGCTCTGCTTCCTCCACATTGGCCACTGGCGCGAGCTGTTCACGCGCTGCTTCGAGAGCCTCGCGCCCGGCGGCGTGCTGTACGTCGAGGACTTTTTCCAGAAAGGCGCCGCGTTCTCCGACGACGAGCAGCGCATTCTGAAAGACGACGTGTTTTGCGCGCCGCTCGCGACCGAGCGCGAGCTGCGGGACGTGCTCCACGACGTGGGCTTTGCGGACGTCCAGTTGGAGGACGCCACGGCCAAGTGGACGCCGTACGTGGCTGCGCGCGCCACGACGTTCCGCGCGCAGCTCGCCACGCACGCGCAAGTGGACGGCGAGGACGCGGCAAAAGCGCTGAACCACTTTTACACGGCCGTCGCCGACGTGTTTGCGCGCGGCAACCTCGGCGGCTACATGCTCACGGCGCGCCGTCCGGCGGCCGCGAACCAGTGAGCTCCAGGACACTGCCAAAAAAAAAAAAACGGAGTGGGCACGTTGTTGGATTGGTAGTTGAACTGATGGGTGTGTGGATGGTGCCGCATCGCCACCTACTGCTGTAGTCGTAAATACTCAAAACTGAACGAGTTGAATGTCGCTGTGTGACGTCGCTTGGGGGGCGCTAGACTAGATGCTGGCTTCCTCGGCGTCGTCATCGTCGTCACTGCCGTCGCCGTGCTCCTCTAGCATGGCCATCCACGCGTCCTCTTGATCTTCTTCCTTCTCCTCCTCGCCCTCGCTGCCGACGCCGTGGAAGCGCAGCTTGGTGGCGATCACCACGTGCTTGTAACGCGCGTCCAGCGCGCGCAGCGCGAGCCGCTTCTTGGTGAGCGCGTCGTACAGCGCGCTGAGCTGCAAAAAGTGGCGCGTCTGGAGCGCGTCCGCCTCGTGCTGGAGCGTCGCGAGCGCCGCGTGGAAGCCGTCGATCGTGGCGTTCGCGGCGTCCGCGTTCACGCACGCGCGGCGCACGAGCGCGCGCTGCCGCGCGACCAGCTCCTCGAGGTCCTGAAGCGCCGCGCTCACGGTCGTCGCCAGATCTTCGTTGGAGGGCAAGCGGACATCGAGGTGGCGAGGATACCCAGGCGCGGGAAAGTCCAGCGTCTGGAGCCGAAGCCGCGCGAGCGCCAACTGCGCGTCGGCGTCGTGGAGCTGCGCGGTCACGAGGCTCAGGTCGAGCGCGCACCGGGCGCGGAGATCGCGCAGGTCGCGCAGGAGGCGCATGAGCTGCTGCTCCAGCACGAGCAGCGCGTCGCGTGCCATGGTTTCCGCTGCGACGTGGTGCTGGCGCAGCGCGGCGGCGACGAGCACGGCGGCGAGCGGCAGCGAGTAGATGGCCATGGCGGAGACGCAGAGACGCAGAGACGGAGAGACGGCGGTGTGGCTGAGGAGCGAGTGCGTGCGCGTGGCGGAGGTTTCTGGGACTCGCTTTGGGGCTGCGACTGAGAGAGCAATCGCCGCGTTTTGAACAATGAGCCTCGTCCCGCTTATTTCGGCCAGCTGCAATGGCCGCCTTTCTTGGCGAGAAAAGTGGATACACCATCTCCGGTAATTCAATACTATTGGCAGGAGTCTTACATAAAAGTTGTTATAGAATACTTATCTAAGATACATTGGTTCTCTAATATAGAATATGGGTTCCTTTATGAGAGCCGAACATCCGATCTTGAAGCGTCGTCCACGGAGCGTTTGCATTCACCGCCGATGAAAATGGAGAGCCCACGCGACGACGCCGCCACTGCCACGGTGAACACCGGAGATCCGCAAGACCCTGCAAAGACCGAGATAGCGCCAGAGACGGGGCGCGCGAGTGACGGTGGCGGCGTCGGAGAGGACGAGGCGGAGGTCTGGCAGAGCTTTGAGCAGAGCGTCGCGTACATGCGCAACCTCTCGGCGCTCTATAAGGACGCGTTCCTGGCGTCGGGGAGGAAGACGGCGGCGCCCACGGCCGCGCGGGTCCACGCCGCCACGGAGCACGCGCGCGAGGCCATCGAGCTGCTGGCCTCCAACCTGCTCAACGCGTCCACGGCGATCGTCGCGACGCTGGAGAACCAGGTCCGTCCACTGGCTCTGAGGACGCTCACTGAGTACAGTGCTGACAGGCGAGACTTGTGTTTGTGATAGTAGGAAGAACAGCTCGCGGCCGTGGACGCCAAGCTCGACCGTGTGAAGCGCAAGCTCCGAGACCGCGAGCGCGAGCGTGAACAGCAGATCGTCGATCAGTTCTTCCAAGAGCCCAAGGAAGACCCTCCGACGCGGCGATCGGAGGACTTGCGTTCGTCTTCTGTCGATAACAGAACTGGTACGTACAAGCTACACGGTGCGTGTACGGATAACTGGGTGTCATGCCTGACCATCGCGTTCTGATGCTGCTAGGATCCCTCAAGCTGACGCTCGCCAGCCCCGCGACACCGACCTCGTTGGCCCCGCAGTCAATGTACCTGTACCTTTGAGAGAGAAAGTCACATTCACGTTGGTTTGTATTAGTCTTTATTCTTTCACAGCATGCCGTTGAGCATAGCGATATCGGCGATCTCGAGGCAGAACACGACGAACTCCTCCTCGGAGATCCCGCGCGGGTCCAGCGGCTCGAACTTGCGGAACGCGTCGACGAACGTGTTCTGGTGGAGCAGCGGCTGGAGCGCCTTGGAGCTGCGGATCAGTCGCTGGAGCGCCGGGTCCGAGTCGGCATACAGCGCGCGCTGGAGCTCGTCGATCTCGAGTACACCGTTGCCGTCCTGGTCACACAGCCCGAACACGCGCCGGATGAGCTGCTCTTCCTTGTTCTCCACGTAGATGGAGCCTTTCCGCGTCTGCCGCCCGCGCACAGGGGAGCCGGCCGCTCCGTGTTGCTTTGGCGGAGCAGCCTTTTGGCTGGTGGCGTTCGTCGCCTCCTTGGTCGGCGAACCGCCGTTCACCAGCGCGTCGTACGAGTCCAGGATGCCCTGCTGCATGAGACTGATGTACAGCTCCTCGCAGAACACGCGGAAGACGTCCCAGGAGATCTCCTCGCGCTGCGTGTCGCTCATGCGCAGGTGCACGAAGAGCTCCTCGAGGTGCGACTGCTGCTTGAGCAAAAGCCGCAGCAGCGCCGACCGGCGCGCGAGCGCGTGGACCTCGCCGTCGCGCTGCAGCGCCCAGACCATCTCCGACTTGTTGATCGTGCCGGAGCCGTCCAGGTCCATGGTCACGAACACGTCCTGGACCGCGCTGAGCTCCTCGGCCTCGAACCGCGCGGCGAACTTGCGTCGAATGCGTTGCGCCTTCTCGTGCGCCTCCCGCGCTTTCCGCTCGTCTGACGTCTCTTTCTTCTGCTGCGCGGCGGCCTGCTGAAGCGACCGCTGTCTCTCTGCCTGCGCCTCGCGGTAAAACGGCGACGCGAAGCCCAGTGAGCTCGAGAGCGGGTCCACGGTGTTGTTGTTGGACGCCTGCATTGCCAACAAGAGCGACGACTGCCGCCGCTTGGGCTCCTTCGTGGCCTTGGCGTGCGGGGACGGGAACGGCGACTTTTTCGACTTTTTCACGAGCCCAAGCGGCTTCTTCGGAGACGTCTCGCGATGCGGAGACCACGCCAGTGACGGGAGCTGCGTGAGCTTGGTGTGGTTGCTCAGGAGGATGTCGCGCGTCGGGTTGAGGTCGCTCGGGTGGTACGGCACGCCGTTGTACCGCGCGGGCAAGTGCGGGTCCGGCGCGTGCGCGTGGCGGTAGTGCAGCGCCGGGAACGCGCCGAAGCGGAGACGCTCCTCCTCGTCCGACTCAGTGTCGTTCGGAATCGGCTTGGACGACGCCGGCATGGGCCGAGTGGGCGAGGTCGGCCGCGGCTTCGCGTCCGCTTTCTTCGCGGCCGCGGCGTACACCGCGTCCGTGTCCACGTGGCGCACCACATACTGGCCGCGTCGTCCGAGCACGCGCGCGCTGTTGGGGTCGTGGATCGTGAAGATCGACTTGTTGCCGTAGCGGTAGTCCGTCTCCAGGCGCGCGCGCAGCACGGCGTCGTCCAGTACGTACGGCGGTGGCTTGGGCATTCTCGGTGTGTCGCTTTGGGGCCCGGCGATCGCGTCCTGGCTTGTTGGCGACCGCTGGTTGTCGCGTGCTGCTGGGCCCTCCGGATGCGCTTCGTCGGCCGCACTGGGCGTGAAGCGCTGGTGCGTCGGCCACAGGTAGTCCAGCACGTCGTCCGCGGTCTCGCACTTGCTGTAGAACCACTGGAAGTACTGCCGCTGGTGCCTTTTCTCGTTCACGACCTTGGCGACCTTGTCCTCCTCGGCGCGGCGCTCGCGCTCCTGCGCCCACGCGCGGTGCTGGTCCTCCACGGCCACGCGGTCGCCGTAGAGGCGGCTGCGCGCCTGCTCGGCGTCCATGTCCGCGCGCGCTTGTGCCTCGCGCTGCTCCTCGGCCTGGATGCCCCAGAAGCTGTCGCCGAGCCGGCACTGGTCGGCCTCGGCCGCGCGCATGCGGTCGCTCTCGTGGGCCTGCACGATGAGCTCGCGCTCGCGGCGCTGCGCCTCTTCCTCCTGCGAGCGCTGCATCTCCATCTCCACGCGGAGCCGCAGCGTCAGGTTCACGCGCTGCCAGAACGCCTCGGCGTCCGCGAGCAGCTTCTCCTCCATGCGCTGCCGCACGACCTCCTGGTCGTGGCGGTCCACGCCCCAGAACAAGTCGCCGTCCTTGATCTGCTCCATCTCTTCGTCGAGCATCTCGCGGCGGCACATGGCCTCGCGCTCGGCGTCGGTCTTGGCCGAGAACTCCTTGCGGCGCACCTCGCGCAGCCGCCGCGCCTCCTCCACCGCCTGCTCGTGCTGCTTCTTGCGGATCGTGGTCTTGCGCTTCTTGACCTCGCGCCGCGCCAAGTGGCTCCGCGACATGGACTGGATCGCGATCGCCGCGGCCATCTCGCGGTCCTCGGCCGCCGAGATGAAGTGCGCCGGCGGGTCCCACCGCGTCTCGCCCGTGGACGCGCAGTAGTAGTACAGCACCTTGTGGAACGGATCGTAGACCTCGACCCACGGGTTGAGCACGTCGACGTCGCCTGTGGACGCGCCCGAGGACGGGATGAGTCCGCGCTGGAGCTTCAGGAGGAACACTTTGCGGCGCGCGAGCTTCATGCGGAAGACGCACTGGAGGCGCACGACCATGCGCAGCACGTCGTCGCTCTCGACGCGCATGACGTACGAGTCGGGCCGGTCCCAGCGCAGCTCGCCCGACTGCACGCCGTAGTAGTAGAAGCCGTCGTGGGTCGGGTCGTACATCTCGACCCAGTGCTCGCCGCCCATGCGCACCTCCTCGTCGCGGAGCTCCTCGAGCTCGGCGTGGCGCCGCCGCGCCTCCTCGAGCTGCAGCTGCGTGTGCGGGTCCAGCCGCCGCAGCGCGCCGTCCAGCGCGCGCTTGACCAGGTGGTGCGAGGCGCTGACGTTGGCAGTGCCACTGGCGCTGGCACTCGCGTCGCCCTCGCCACTGTCGGCGTCGCCGCCGTTGAACGAGTGGACGCGCGCCGTGGCCGCGGCCAGCGAGTCGCCGTGCGAGCTGTGGCGGTCGGACGTGAGCGCCAGCGGCGGCAGCAGCTCGAACGGTGGCGCCCACGAGGTCTCGCCGCTCGCGAGGTGGTAGTAGAACGTGTCGCCGTCCGCGGTCGCGCACTCGACCCAGTCCGACACGTCGCCGCTGCGCGTCACCAACGGCCGCAGGTTGCTCGGTGCTGTCGCTGGCGCCACGACGGCCAGCGGCGCCGCCTGGTCGCTGCCATCGGCAGTGCCATCGACAGTGCCATCGAGTGTGCCACCGCTGTGCACGGGATCGGACGGAACGTCGTGGTCGTCGGCGGCCTCCTCCTCCTCCTGGATCGCGCCGATCTCGTACGGCGCCGCGCCATCGCAATCGCCATTGTCGCCCCCATCACTCTCGCGCTCGTGCTCCTCCTCCGCCACGGCAGCTGGCACTTCCACTGCCACTGCCACTGCCACTGGCACGCCGGCGTCGCGCTCCGTCGCCAGCGGAGCGTCCACGGCGTCCGTCTCGGCCTCCATGTCTTCCTCCGTGTGGCGTCGCTTCGTGAGCTGTTGAAGCGGAGCTATTTAGCGTCTCACATACCGTCCCACACAGCCATGTGGACTCGGTGAGAAGGACTCATCATATGTGGGCCACATTATATCTCAAAAAGACCTAATTAAGTAGTTTACTAAGGTCGAACGTCCTTGTTAAATGCTTCCTTTCGGTTCAGGGTTCCAGATCCTTTTCGATCTTCTCGTTCTCTGCGCTTCGGGCCTGCTGTTCTTCTTCCAGCACGGGCTCACTTCAACCGCGTCGGTCTCACTTCCGTCACAGTCTCCTCAAGTCTTCCTCCTCTCTCCTCCCCCCACGTTCCTCCTCCCGCGATGAAGCTGCTGCTCGCGCTGGTCTCGGCGCTGTGCGTCGGCGCCGCCGCTGCCGCCGCCGCGCCACTCACCTCCGCCGCGCGCAACGCGTCGTTCTCGCTCTCGAGCGAGCCTGTGGACGCCGGTTTCTGCGACGACACGGCGCAGCTCAGCGGCTACTTCCACATCGACGGGTCCAAGTCCAAGAACTACTTCTACTGGTTCTTCGAGTCGCGCGGCGACCCG